>CM076582.1:94102504-94296035 GCA_034641835.2 Pinus albicaulis
CATGATACCATGATCTACTGTAGAATGCTTTGGCCTAAAACCCACTTGCCCTTTTTCCCTCTTTTCTTTTACTTTTTCCCACTTGCTGATTCTATTTTCTACTGTGTCACTGAAAAGCTTTGCAAACAAAGGATTGATCGTAATGGTTCTATAGTTGGAAGGATTATTAATGTCTCTGCTTTTAAAAGTGGTATTGCTAGACTAGTTGTCCAATCCCTTGGGAATCCTTGATGAATGGCATTGTTGAATATTTTCATGATGTGCGGTGCCAAAATGTTCATTCCCCACTTTAGATATTCTGCTTGAAGTTCAACCAAGTCCTTTGCCTTCCTTGTTTTCAACTTTTAAATTCCTGCCTCCACCTCCTGTACTATGAAAAACTTTGTAGTTGTGTTGATCCTGGGAGGAGGCTCAACCTCTAATTCTTTTTCATAGATTTTTCTTGCATAGTCAAACCATTGGTTGGTTGTAATATTATTTTCAAATTGTTTCTTCCTTGGTTGAAGTTCCAGCCAAAAAAGTTTTGGGTTATTCTTGCCTAGATATATCAACTCTTCTCACCTTGTTCGCATGAACTCGTATTTTTTTATTTTATTTATTTATTTTTAATCTACTTATATAACTTTATATTCATCTTCCCCTCTCCTTCCTTTTTCAAGGTTCTCATTGTTAGTTTGCATTCCTCGTCGAACCACGTATTCACAGGAAAACAATTTTATTCTGATTTCCTATTTTTTTCTCTTTCCCACTTCTCAAGTGCACCCTGGATTATATTTGTTAATTCATGGTTGTTGAGGCTTTGGGGACCAATTTTCTCCTTCTGAATTGATCTCTCCAACATTGTTTTGAAGATAGTGCAATTTTCTTGTGTTAGAAGAATTTTGCCCCTTGATGTTGATCGTTGAGAACATTAGGTTATCCTCCTATTCTGTCTTTCTTCTAACCAAGATAACTTTAAATAATTTGGGTTATGATTTGATTTTAATTCCCAAATATGCTCTCCAATCTTAACTTCATTTATCCTTTCTATTAAGCTTTGTAAATCAATAACATAGTCAACAACACTTGCCCCATTGTATGTATTGCAAGTGAAGTTCCCAGACTTTTTCCATTTATCTAGACCATTGCATATAATTAAGTTGAAAGCACCACACAACCTAAGCAACTCCTCTCCAAAATGATTACTAACTTTGTCGTCTTTTGAAGATCTCAACCATAGAGAATTATCCTCTTCAATGAGCCAGATAGGATTGTGATCCTCTTTGCAATAAATAATACTAGCTTGTTGATTTGTTGTTCTAGCATTGAAATCTCCCACTAAAAGAAATTTTATGTGATGAGAATATGCGGAAATATCTTGCTTTAAAGCTGCATATGGATCTTTTTTGTTCAATCCCTTATTTTTGTAATTTTTTGATACTTGAGGCGCAAAATAACATGTTGCAATTCTTATGTCGTTCTCATTCTTTGTTATTTTGAACCATAAATATTGTTTATTTGTATCTTTTTTCACTAACTAATGTGACAACCTTCTTTTTCTTTCACTAAAACCAGTGTTCCTCTGTACCCTTCGCCCTTTTCTTGTTGCATCATTCCAAACTTCTAACTTCAAATAACTGTCAAACACAACATTTTTGAAACCATCACGTTCATGAGTTTCTGTGAAACAGATTATGTCTCTATATTCTACAATAAGCCCTATCCTAAGTCCCCTCCTCCTAGGGTAACCTCTACAGTTCCAAAAAACTAGACTTAGGTAGACCTGGATAGGATTTGGTTGCTACACGGTTTAGCACACAAGACTCAAATTTGAGTCTTCGCCCCTTTCCATCCATGTTGATCCTGTTGTTTTCCTCCCTATTGTAGAATTACCTGTTTTTTCTTTACTGTTAGCTTGCAGCCCTGTTTTTCCACGAGGCCCAAACACTGCAATGCTTTACCATTGTAAAACCATGCTCTTTTCCCTTCATTTCTTGTTGCTCTAACTTTCTCCACTTCTTCTCTTCTCCCTTCTTCTTGTTTGCTAGTTAAATCTTCTTCCAGGAAGAAGTGTGAGCCTTTCAAGGGTTTCTTTTAGCTTAAGAAATGGTGTTTCTCTTGCACACTTTCCATGATGACTTTTATAGGTCGATGCCTCTCCTCTCATATCTTTCCCACCCTCCTTGCTTGACAAATCTCCCCTCTCCACTGTAATTTCTCTCTCAAAAAGTCCCTTGTCAAATTGAAAGTGCTTTCATTCTTTTCATTGTCTCTTATTCCCATAATAATAAAATGTGTTTCCCTCTCTTTTCTCTCGTTATGTTCTCTTTCATATGCTCTACAAGAACTCGCACCTTCTTTTTCCTCTATCATGTGACCATTAGTGTCCTCAACCCTAGTTTTGATTTATTTTGGAATGTATGTCCTCTTGTTCTCTTCTACCTTATTTTCATAAAGGATTGTTTGTTGAACTATTTGTGTATCTACCTGAGTTGTTTTAGATATTATCACATATTTGTTTACTGCCATTGCTTCATTCTTAGTTTTCCATGTTGCCTTCATGTTTTCCCATTCTCGTTTTCCTGCCTCTACAACATCTTGTAACATTGTTACTTGCTCTTTTAAAATTCTATTACCTTCCATTAAACATTGATTTGCACGTGTGATCTCTGAAAGTTTGTGGTCCCTTTCATGTTCTTTGGCTTCTAAAATTTCCAGCCTTTCCCTGGCCTTCATCAGTTCTTGGACATAGAGATCTGATGACCAAGTAAGAGGTGTAGTTGTGGAACTGTAAATGATTGACTCTTCTTTATTTTTATTGCTCTTATTTTTTTTCTTCTTCTGGGTTTGATTTCTTCTTCTTTATTCCCATTTAAAGCGGGCAAGTATGCGCTTTAAAATACCCTGATATTGTTTTGCATTTACCCAAATCCACTTTCTTTTTTTGTTAACTTAAGCAACTTTGACTTGGCCCAAATGATTTGTTTCCACAAAATCTGAGATTTCCTTGTCATTTTTAACATTTACTATGGATTTGTTTTCCATTTTGGGATTTAAAAAACCAAAAATCGCTTCAAAATTGGCCCACCCAAATACATCGAGTCAAATGCGTGAATGCTAGATGATATGGGGTTCGAACCTGCAACCTGTCGACAACATTAGTTGATGCCTAACAAAGATGGAGGAGGATGTCGCAGAAGAGTCCACTGGTGTAATAGTAATCTCAGAGGTACCCACTGGTGTAATAGCAGTCTCTGTTCTGAGTGAATCTCCTCTTGTGTGACTCTATGCACTCCTAGAATCTCATATGTGCTTCTAGAATAATTGACGCTCCCTCAATGACCTCGCATGCAAAGCAGCCAAGCCAATGTGAATACAATGTGCTAGTGTTACATAATGTGGTTCTTATATCTAGGGATATATTCCTTGATTCACCTTTTCCTCTGCGTAAGGAAAAGGTAAGGAAAGTTTCAAAGTCTAAAATGTATCACTCTTCTAAAATGTTTTTGGTTATTATTCTGTTTTTATTTTCAAGGAAGTTTTACTTTTAGAAATTCAAAACAGTTTTAATTTTACTATATACATAAGATGATTTTAGATTTTAAAAATAATTTTAGATATCAACAAGAAAGCAAATATTTTTTATGCTTATTGTTACAACAGAATCTAACACCTTAGTTGCAAATTTTTATTATGCACGTTAATTCAAATGCAACAATGGGAGCATCATCATTGTGACCTCAGAAACAACTCCCCTCATTTTAGTGATTGATACAATCCAACAGAAGGAAGATTTCCCTAGTAGTTCTTAGGGATCAAATAACCCAATTACCCCAAAGTTAAGTGTTTCGCGAGGGTTCTACAATGATTTTCACCTTAGAATAAAGATAGGAATTTAAGGTTTGGGGTGGATTAAATAGTAACTGCCATATTTGAGTTGACTCCTATGGTTCAATCTAGAGGCTTAGGTTGGCCAATGGAGGCTAAAAATAGGTTCCCAAACACACACAATAAAGAAAATACACTTGGTTATCATAAACTAGATTGAAAATAAAAACTTGCAATAATGTAATAGTTTATGGCAACAGTCTGTGCATAGAGTGACCAACCGTTACATGCAAGGCAAGGGAATGGCACATGCCCTTTGTCATCAATTTTCAATTTTTATTTTGAAAGGGCTTTGGAAGTCACTCCTATACATAACAATAAGCATTTCCATGGGGTGACATGACTACTAGAACTATAGCCCCTACACAGATTAGAGAAGGAGATGTCACGGTGCATTCATGACGTAATAAGGAAAATAAGCAAACTCGCAGCAATGGACATGATGATTCGAGCAGGACGTAGATAAATTCATGTGTGGAATATTTCCCTACTACCTCAGCCCCTCTACCTGATAATGTGATAATATAATTTATGTGGGGTTTAAGGGAGACACCAGAAGTAACATTCCTTCTCCATTTTTGTATCTTTTGTTCGTCTATTTGTGTCTACAAGTTGGTTATCAAATTTGGATCTAAGCCTATATATGTTATCTTATTAGTAATATGGCTCCTCATTTGGCTCATATAGGAAATACCCCGACGCGTCAAACTAGGGAAAAGTCTAGTGCGATTGTAACTACCTCTATGTATCTCTATGACATTATGATTAATATATGCAATAAGGTAAATGTAGTTGAAGAAATAACTAAATATTTTTTAGTCTTTGCTAGAAAAAGAGGAAACTGGAGCTATGGCTAGTGATTTTCTATTGGACCCAGGTTCAATTTGCACTAGGGAGACTAAATTACATTCCATGGTGGAGCTTTATTAGCACAAAAAAGCTTTGGTGGCCATGCACTACCTTCTCAGGACAAGAATGAAAATAATATTTACGATCATGTAGAGTTGACTGGAAAGTAGAATTAACTCCTGCTCGTGTTGGTATCCTAGTCGGTAGGAAACATAGTGGTAAAATCCAAGTGGAGGCCACTCTTGTCTCTTTAAAGGACTCCTTAATTGTGCTATGTTCCTCTTCAAAGGAAGTAGGTTGAAACACCCCTTTTTAATTTCTAGTTTTTTAAAGGTTTCTTCTCTTCACAATCAATTTTTGATAGATAATTTATCTAGCTTTAAAGGCTTAGTTTCCTTATTTGCAAAACCTCTTGAATTTTTGTTACTTTTCCTTTCCAATTTTTAGGCCTAGTTTCCTTTTAAGGGCAGTTCCAAATGGCATTTTGTCTTAGTTCTAGCAACCATTATCATTGTTTTTTTTACTTTGTTAGGCTTGTATATCATACTAATAAACAATGACCAAAAGCTAGCTACTATGTTCAACCATTTGTGATTATATACAATGCTCTAAATTTCTATTGAAATAGATACTCTTACCTACAAAAAAAAAAATTACGGCAATAGCAAATTTTGCCCTTGAAACTATGGTAATAGTGTAAAATAATGACTAAAATTATGCGTAAACAAGATAATAAAATACAATAAAAATTTATGGTTAAAAAGGCATATAACAACACTTAAACCCTATAAGTCAACCCCAATTAATGGTTGAAAAATGCACATAAGATGTATTTTTTACTTGTATAATGTATTTCAAACGATTTCTAGCCCTAAGACATCAACATCCATGTCAATAAATGTTGAAATTATTTAATGTTGATGTAAGAAACCCTAATTTATCCTAAAACAATAATAATTAAATGTTTTCAGGGTTTTAAGGATTGTCATAAGAGAGAGAACTAGTGTCTTCTCAATATATGGCTAATGGAATCTAGGAACTAACTAACTTAGGGGAAATTTGAAGTAGAAACAAGACTCAAAAGGACTAGGGCAAGTTAACCTACTAATATTAGGGATTATTTTTCGAAAGGAAACAAATCGTAACTTCATTCATTTAAAGAAATTCAAAATTGCATTTTGTATATTCACACCTTGTGTGTATTCATAATGCTTTTATAAAAGTTGTTGTGTGAGCTTGAAATTTTCTTTTACATGATTTCTAGATTTTGTCCAAAATTTACAAAAAGTATTATTTAAATAATTACATCAAAAATGGTCCCATGGGGGTAGCTCAATTGGTGATCGAAGTAATTTGAGTCCCGAGATAAACTAAGAGGTCCAAGGTTCAAATCGTCTCGGTTGTGAGCCAGTTTACGAAGAGAAGCATAGGCCATAGACCCCCAAAGGTTTACTCGTAGCCATGTGTCACACAAGTTGTTGGGTTCCTTTGGGATACAAAAAAAAACATCGAAAATAGTGTGAAAATAAGATTTTAATCCTGCTAGGAGATGTGGTCTAATAGATTGTAAAGCAGAAATATAGCTACAAAATAAGTCATTGTGTTGGAAGATTATGTCCTTTCTACCAAAGTAAGACGGTCCATGTATGGCCTGTGATAATAATCAAATGCATTTTCATCTCTTTGCTCCATTATCCACCAAGGTCTTTATTCCATTGTCAACCACTCTTTTGAGAGACGATCTGCTACCCTGTTCCATTCCATATAGATGTGAGAACATGAAAAAAAATTAATAGAGTCATTGAGTCACATTGGTTCTTCCGATATAGGCAGGAGTAAAATGTTTTTGTAAGCTTGAGTTTTGTCAAGCCAGTTAATTATTAGGATAGAATCCCCATATACTTGTATTTAAGTGAAACCTTTTTTTAAAGTGAAGAGCAACATGTTTTGCAAGCCAAAATTTCTCTTTGATTGTTTGTGCCCAGGCCAAGACGCAATTTTACCTGAAAGAAGTGAGCTTTTGAGAGGAAGATAATGAATCCTCCTCCACTCCTCTACCCATATTTACTCGAGGCTCCATCAAAATAAGCCCACAGCCTAAAGCAATTAGGATTTTTTGCTTTTATCACTCTTATTGGCAGTGCTCCTTTTTCTTGTGGGAAGTAGGCTAAAATGGCTAAAACTTCTATGACTATGTGCTTTGGGGTCGAATGCTTGTCCTGAAAATGGTTTTGTTTTGAGCCAACCACACCCCCTAACATATGATTAAGGAGAGTGCTTTGTAATCACGACAAATCGGATTAGAGAGCTAGGCCCTCCAAGCCCCCTCAAAGTCCTTCCCACTCACCTATATATTTTGCAGTGCTTCTACACACATTCCAAACTTGTTGATAGAAAGGGCATGCCATGAAAATATGCATGGTTGATTCTTCGTTGTTCTTGCACAAGGAACACCATCTTAGGCCAATAGAATATCTCTTTTGAATAATTCCCCAGGTGGGAACCTAACACCACATGAATAATTTTGAATTTGCAGGGCATTTAGATTTCCACGTTGCCTTCCACTGCCATTTAGATTATGCTAAAGCTCAATGTATCTTAGCTTGGGGTGTATTTTCCAGAGGGGGGGATACTCCAAACTAATATGTCTTCTCTGTCTGTCATCCTTATATGACCAGTTTTCAAGGAATTTAGATAGCTTCTCCTTGCCTCTCAAAACTACTCCTTTAATCCGAAATATTTTGTTAAGCACCATCCTCAACTCCAAATAGTTTAATTTTCTAGACCTCTTTCTCTTAGATAATCAATGTTTGGGGGAGTAAATGCCCTTGACCACTACCTGTCCATGGATCAAGGCCAATTATCACCTTACCACCATTGCCTACTCTCCATGTTATCCCATTGTTAATGAGTTCAAACGAGTTTATAAGTGCCCTTAATATCACATAAATGATCATCCACAACTTATCCACCATTCTAATCCAATCTTCCAGCAAACTCGAAGAAATGTATCTTTGAGTGATGATTGTCGTCCATAGGCTTTGCATTGAGAGTAGTCTCCAACCACACTTAGTAGATAGTGATTTTGAGAACATGAAGATATTCTTTAGTCCCGAACCTCCCAAGAGCTTTGTCACTGATAGTTTATCCCATTTGACTCAGGGAAGCACCTTGTGTTCCTGGTTTTCAAACCAAAAGAAATTGAACAAATTATTCTGATTTTTTCTAAGATACATTTTGTAATCAATGTGAGTGACATCCAATATACTGTAATGGATTATAATACCAATTTTATCAAGACTAATAAGGTTTCCCTTGATAGCCACCTCAAGTACCAGTTGTTCGTTCTTTTCTCCACCTTGGTTTATGAGCCAATGCCAATCCTCCTTGCTATTATAATTTGGTTTTATTTGAAATACTAAGTACTTCAAAACCTCATCCAGTGGTTTAGATTTGTATGGGAGAAGTTGGGTTATATCACAAATCTCCCCATCTTCCAAGTTATGGAGGGGGATTGTGGACTTTCTGTTATTTATTTTCATTCTCATGATTTTCCCATAAAGTGAAAGAATCTTCACCAACATGTTTAACTCTCTTGGATTTTCATTATAGAAAATGAGGAGATCGTAGACAAATAAAATATGCATAAGAGATAAAGCCCAGGTAATGAGTGTTCCTTGAAATTCCTCCCGTCTTTTTTCCTTAGCCACGAGATGACCTAGCCCTTTCGCTACAAGTAGTAACATGAGTGGGAAGAGGGGGCACCTCTAGCATAACCCTTCTCGGGCATGAAAGAAAGGAGAAGACTATCCATTTATTAACACAACAAAAGATACTATCTGAACATAGCTCATTAGCCAAGAAATAAAGTCTAGACTGAAACCTACACGTGTGTTGACAGGGAGAATGGTCTTGCCAACAGTAAGGGAATATCCCAGGTATAGAATCCCAACTAGACTCTACACTGTTTGTGATAGGGATCCCATCCAGTATTACACTGGTGAGATATGCGCCCTTTCTCAGATAGAGAGGTGATTCGCAATCATGAGAATGTACGGTTGTTGGACGAAACAAATTCGATGGTCGACGAATACCTTGCAAATGAAACACCATGAATAGAAAAGCGAGATTTAAAGCATGCAACCCATAAGGAGTGTTGTTAGAAAAACGTCATTAGGGCCATACTCATATGGAGGCTCACTCGAACATAAGAGAAACAGTTCACTATGATCAAATGTCCTTCAGTTACCTAAGCATATTTCAAAAGAGATTTAGGTACATATCAACAAACTAGGTCGTTAACATATCCCTACATTGAACCATCATACATCATCCACATATCAAAAGAGCTCAAACATATAAACAATGTACGAACAAATACATGGACCAGTCAGTTATGAATAGTATCAAACATGTAAAAGAACTATATTCATGGTGTCAATACACGGAAGCTTCTATTATATCCAATAGTGAAATCCAAAACATTCACTTGTATTCATTCCCTGAAAATTCATTCAACAATGTACAATTGTATCTCTCCCTCCTTTTGGAGTCCCAAAAAAGGTCCTTACATTCTCTCCCGAGGAAGTACATATAGAACAAAAGTGACTTTTGGGCTACCATGTCTCTTTGCCTCCCTGACTGTTGGGATGGCCTATGACTTGGGAGCAATTACGACCTGCGACTTGATAGCTTCTACAACATGCGACTTGGCAGCCTCTGCGACGTGTAAATCTAGTTACTTTCATGGGAGAAGTTTTGTGATAAAGAGGACTGGGGTTTCACCTGCTACTGCTCCTTGAGGTAGGTTTTCTAGGCTTTGTATTTAGTGGCTGGTGGGCCTCTAAATTAGATATAAAATAAGGCCTATCTAACCTTTCTGAAGCCCATCTACCTTCCTTATGCACATGAATATATATATTAAATCTCTCACTCTGCACTTAATAATGTTTTCTTATGCTTCAATATTTTCTTAAGAAGGATTAAAGGTAATTGTATATTTGTGCCTAATATTGGTTATTTTTGTAGAATATTGTGAGAATATTTGGTAGATTATGTAGATTTGGAGAAGGAGATGATTTAGGGACTTGCTCCCTACCACTAGAAGATCAAGATTGGAGAATAAATGAGCACAATATCAGGAAATTAGGGAGAAATATTGGAAAGATTCAAGGGGGTTGTCCACCCTTCTTAACTCTCAAAGGCAGCCAAAGGATCCTCATGAGATCCCCTCTAGCAATTCAAATTCCAAAGGCAGCCAAGCGACTCAAGACCAAGTGCACTCAAGCCATACTTCACTTGGAGCCAAGTGGACTCATTACCTATTTTTAGGGAGTTGTTGGTAGCTTCCCTTAAGGATAAATAAAGATAATCAAGAGCTAATTAGGGTCGATTATTCCATTCCATTTTGGTCCATTTTATGCAAACCATTCCATCCCATTTTCATTCCATTCCATCCCATGCCATTCATTTTCCACTCTATTAGGTTTTTGTTGTTTAAGACCTTCAGGCTGTAATAAGATTTAATTTTTAATGCAATGAGTAGATAGACTCCATTTTACTGATTTAATTCCAGAGAGTTGGGCTCGTGGGTTAGGGCCAAACCCATGTGCCTCAGCTTCTCTGTTGTTTTCGTTCTTTCATATCTGCCATTAAGTTAGTTTTCTTTCTGTCATTCAATTAGTTCTACTTTTAATAGTTTCATTGATGTTTAGTTTTGCTTTCAGTATGTTGTTGTAGTTATTTGTTTGCTTGTGAGTAATCGAATAGAGAAAAAAAAAACCAAAAAAGATGTGGATCAAGACTCCCTTCTCATCTCTGTCAATAGAGCTCGAGAAGGGTAAACCTTCCCACAGACCCAAAATTGCTTTCTGCTCACTACTATTATCACACACTTCATCTATTTTTCATGCATGGATTAGTAGGTTGATTGTAGGAATTATTGTAAAACCCCAAAGTAGTTCCGTGGTGCTTCTCCGCTTCATTTTCCATCTCTGTATCCTCTCCCAAAGACCTCTGTTACGTTCTATTCCTACCTTTTCTCTTATCGTAGCTACCACCCCTTTTTATTCAAAAAACACTTGAAAACCTTTGAAATTCGACCTCCACCTTTTATCCTCAAATCTCCCGCCACCGTACATCACAAACACATTTCGCATTGTTTACCCTTTTCCTTTAACTTACCGCTCGCTTTCACTGATTGCGATATTGAGAAATCACACTTCGCCACTGTCACCTTTTTCCTTGAAGACTTACCGCTCCCCTTTGTTGATTGCGATATTGCGATATCGCATATCACAGACCGCAATTCTTACCAAATCGCAAATTTCAAATCGAAGCTTTTACCTTTTTTATTTTCCTTTACACTTACCGCTTGTTTTCGCCGATTGCGATATTGCGAAATCGCAAATAGCACCATTTTCCCTTTTTCTTTTGAGACATTATCGCTACGATCTGCTGATTGCGATATTGCGATCGCACTCTGCCGCCAGTCCCACTGCTACGTCACCCATCGCAAATCGCGCGCCACAACATTTACCCGCTTCTTTTAAGTCTTACCGTTCTGATCCGCCGATTGCGATCGTGCTCCGCCGCCGGTCCCACCGCCAAGTCACCTGTCGTACATCGCACTTTTCAATTCATTCTACTCCAAAGCCATTTATACACTATAGTAAGGTTTTATAAGGTTTAACCCTGCTCTTTCCACTTCTAAGCCTTGTTTCATACGTTAAGCCCTCCATTAGCTACTTTAGTCCTTTTCTTTCCTCCAAGCTGCAAATCAACACTCATTTTAATTAGAATTAAGTCATGGATAGCCTAGTTGCATGGCTGGAAGCATGGTAGATAGATCATAGGATAAGTAGAGTGCATTTAGTCGTTTAGCCAAGTTAAGTGTGGTTTAGAATTAGTTTCCTTTCTGCCATTTATTTTCAGCAAGTTAAATTACTTTATTTTCTGTCATTTCCTTTCTGTAATTTAGTTTAGTTTTTTTCCTTACATTTATTTTCAGCAAGTTAAATTAGTTTCTTTTTTGTCATTTCCTTTCTTTCATTTAGTTTAGTTTCCTTCCTGTCATTTCTTTTTAGCAATTTAATTTAGTTTCCTTTCTGTCATTTTCTTTCTGCTATTTAGTTTAGTTTCATTGAAGTGTGACAAACTTCATTGAGAACCCTTAGAAATAGAACCCTTTCGTAAAGCAAAAGAGGATGATATGAACATAATGCATCTCTTGTGTATATAGCACTGCCACCTCCAAGTTTGTACGAACCCCGGGTTGATAAAGTAAAGTAGGTTGCAACACTCTTGGTGCAATATCGGGGCTCCCCACTTGTTGGCTCCGTTGTTGGGGAGGTGTCTAGTAGATGCTTTGATTTTGTTTTTAGCATTCTTTTCTCCTTTCCTTTATTTAATGCCATTTCAAAAATATTAAAAAAAAATACAAAAAGATCTAATTTTCATGCCTCATAGGAGTAGGGATACTCATAAATTAAAAAATAAAAATAAAATAAATAAATACTTCTCCAATACAAACCCCCCCACTTAACCACGTGGTGCAGTAAGAACCACATCACCATACACTTTTGAAGGTAGAAGAGATGGATGGATATGATGACATTTAAGAAGATCTTATTGGGTTTCCCATTCAAGATACAGACATCAATGTACATATGAAAAAAATTCCTCCGTCTTTCCTTCCCAACTTCCAAGGTATGAGGACAGAGGATCCAGAAATATTTCTCTTTGAATTTGAGATACTTTGTAGGTCTTATGGCTACTTATCACACACTCAAAAATTGAGATTGTTTCTTGCAACATTGAAGGATAGAGCTCTCAAATGGTTCACAAGTCTAGGTACTAATTCAAAAAAAATCATGGAATGATATGCAAAAGATATTTCTAGAAAAATACAAAGATCGTGATCTTAGAGAAGAAATTTTTAGAATGAACCAAGAAGAAGATGAGAGCCTTGAGTATCTAATAGAGAGGTTCATGTATAATGTTAAGAGGGCAAAATTGCATCATTCAAGATTTGACACACTAAAAACCCTCTTACTTGGAACAATTAGGGATGAGTGGATTGATCTCCTTAATCTCATGAGTAAAGGAGATGTATATGAATTGTAATTTGAAGAAATTTGTGAAACATGCAAGCGCATATCAAGAGGAAGGGAAAGAGTAAGTAAGCCAACATCAACATTGGTAAGGCAAGATGAACTTGAAAATTTGCTTGATAACTTTAAAACATAAATTCTTAGCAATCTACGTGAATAGGTAGGAATGTTAATAATGAAAAATGAGCAAAAAGAAGATGTTGATATTTTTTTTATCCATGCGGAATCTTATGCTACTAAATGTTGTTCATCATTCCCTAGGTTTAAGATTGATATAAAAAGGGGGCACTACCCCTTCCTGAAACTTTCCTTCTATCTTTGGACCAAACAGAAGGGCAGGTTGATCATCACTCAGATTTACAGTGTCACTGTTCTCACCTAAATTTAATGCTTTCAAAATTTGGCCTTTATATACATCTTGAATGGCCAGCTCAGAGAGTGGGACATAGATTTTATTTTTTGCAATCTCACTTTCTAGATTGAAAGTGGATTGACTCTTTGGAATGCTCGACTCTGTTTTGATATCCACTGCCTTGGTGGCTGAATCAAGGGGCTGATTCTCACTATGTACAGTGTTTGTGACAGTTTTATCAGGAGCACTAACTGTAGTGCTAGTGCTGCTAGTTGGTTTAGCCTGTTTATCAGTGTTTTGGTTGTCTTTTTCTTTTTTCTTTCCATAACTCTCAGCTGCTGATTTGTTACTTTCAGCAGTCACTTTAGAAGTTTTCTCAGGCCTTTTCTTGATGGTAACCTCAGAAGCTTTCGGCCTGGCAGTGTCTAGACTCTTTTTGCTTCTAAGTTCATATTGTTCTCTGACCTGCATCATAGCATTTTCAAATCCTAACCTGTAATCCTCAGATTCTAACCATTCCTCATCCCAATACGAGGGTGTGGGTTGATCTTCTTCTGTGGAACAGCTGTGGATTGAGTTTTCTACTTCAAACATGTTTATTGTATTTCCCTCAGACTCTTCTATGATCCCCTCATCTTCATCGAGAAAGTTCTCTTGGAATGGGGGAATAACTTGCTGATCTGATTCTCTTTGTCTGTTGGGAGTGGTGTTGTTTCTTCTAAAGTTCTAGTTCTGGTTATGATTTTGACTTCTGTTTTGGTTACTAACTGTGACAACCATTTTTTCCATCATTTGTTGTAGCTTTTCCATGTTTTTGGATATGCAATCATAATTTGGGTCAGACGTGGAAGCTACATTGTCATCTCTATATGTTACCCTTTTCTCAGCTCTTAATCTTGTTTTTTTCTCAATCCGATTTGCCTCTACACTCACTGCTCCTTTTTGCATGTCTTCCAATGTGTTGTAATCCCTCTCCCTAAGCTGGTAGGCCATGTCAGCATCCAGGCCTTCAGGGTATTTCACTAGAACCATACCTAGGGGAGGTTTCATGTGTGCTGGAAGAGCATTATAAACGATGTTAAACCTTGTAGAGTAGTCCTGGACACTCTCTCCTACATTTCTTTTCAGGTTCTTGTATTCTGCTAGGATTTGGAGAGGGTTAGCCTCAACTTCCCATTTGTTTATGAAAGTCTGATATAAAGCAGGAAGGTCTTGGATACTATTAGGAGGTAGGCTTTTGAACCATTTCTTCACATCACCTCCTAAGCTCTGGGCAAAGATTCTCATTTTGACTGTATCATCATCTATTTCCATGTAGTCAAAAGAATCTTCCATCCTATCTACATGGTGTTGGGCTGTGGTAGACTCTTTTGCAGTGAAGTGTGGGATCTTTGACTGATAATCATTGGGTAAGGGTACTAGAGGCTGAGGTAAAACCAGAGGTGCATACCAGGATGCCATGATGATGTTTTGATGAGGTAAAGGGTTAGCTTGAGCAATTGGTATATGGATGACAGGGATGCTAGGACCAACAAAAGCTTGTTGGGTAGATTTAGGGTGGCAGAGCCCCAAGTTTTGAATGAAGTGAATATCAGGAGGTGTAGATGGAGGGGTCTGTCTATCCCCAGGGTGTTTACCACTTTGAGGTGATGAACCGGGGAGCTCAAGGTCTGGCTGGTCTAGGACACTGAATGACCTAGTTCTTAGCAATCTGCTTGGTAGGTCTAGGTCGAAAGGTGGGACTAGAAGAGCTGTAAGGTCTTCCGGTGTAGATTTAGCTCTATGGATAGGACAAGAAATAGTTGGTCTTTTAGGTGTAGGAGATCCCTTGAGGATGCTCTCAGGGTTGTCAACTATTTCAGGTGGGTTTGGGTTGGGATAAGCTCTTGTGTGAATGGTTCTGAAAGCCAGAATGTTTTTTTCCAACAAAGCAGCTTAACCCTACTGGTTATTCTATCGTGGTTGATGTCATTTTAGGGGTTGGTATTCCAGTGGAATCGTATGTGAGACCAAGATAATCAATAGGTCTACTGATCACCAGTGGAGTCTTTGATCTTTAAGGAACTATGGAGTCGCCAGGTGGGAGGTTTAGGATGATCCCGGAGGGTACACTGTCCACCACAGTGCTTATGAGATGTCCCCTTTCAAGGGCAACTTCCAAACACAACAAACTCTAACCAGAGATTGACTGGGAGGAATTTTACCAGATATGTCACCTCTGAAAGAGTGTGAGATCTGGAGGCTACCTGGCCCTTTCCAGACTCTGTCTAAGAGTGTGGGAGAAACACAACAAATGGTATAGAGGAATGCAAATGGAAGTGTTTCACTACTGACCTAACCAGAGTTTCTAGACGTTCTGAGGCTCTTGTGATGTAGTAAGGTGAAAAATACTCATAATTCCCCAGTGGAGTCGCCATTATGTTGGGGTTCCCATGTTTTGGCCAGATTGGCAAGACCAAAAGATGAGACAACATTAGAACCACTTTCAGACCTCAGGATCTATCCCTCCTGGGTCCAGAGAGGGATCTCTCTATAATTGTCAAAGGTATATGTCTCGAAGCTCAAAATTCAAGATGTTAGGCTAGTTATAAGGCTCAGGGTCTGTTTGCTTGATTGTTTGTTTGGTTGCTGGGAATCAGGAAAGAAGGGCTCAATCTAAGACAAGGATGAGAAAAGAGGATTTAGGCAAAGGAGAGATATTCCAGGGAACATTCAAGACCATTGGGAACTAGAGTCAGGAAAGGGTTTACTTGCTAATCAACATGCAGGCTTTCAGTTGGGCTAGTCATCTAAAGCATTGGATCTTAAAGATGATTATGTGATATGAAATGGTAAGAGAGAAGGTGAAAGCAAGGAAACCATCCAAGGTGACCTTTAGAGATCAAATCCAGGGACAGGGCATACCATTGACCACCTGTGATTCTAAAATCCAAAGGCTAACTCTTCAGACAAGAGACATTAAAGATTTAGAGCACAAAGTTAAAGACCTGAGATCAGAGAGAGACTTTGAACTCTCAATGCTTCGGCCTCCAGCTTGAGGGATCTTAGAAAAGGTTCAATTAACTGAAAAGGATCCTAGTGAGATAGAGACATAGTTCTAGACCTCCCAGTGTTCCCAATTCATTCAATTAAATCCTAACAAGAACATCTAAGAACAGATTCATTAATTCATACATCAGCTAGCAGGCAATAACATCCACTACACTGGTTAAATTAATTGAAATCAAACCTTAGATAACACAAATAGCAAAAAACATTGAAGGCAAGGAGAGCAGAAACATAGGGTACCTAACAAGGGTAAATCCTATGCTAGATTTCTGATGCGAGCCAGTAGAAAGGAAATGAGATGAAATAAAACACAGAGACAGAAAAACATCACCGCAACTTTAGATCAAGATCCAAAGAAATGTGCTTGTCATATTAAAGAGCAACACCAGTCAAGTACAACATTACCAATGGCTGAATATTCAGTCTGAAAACATCCTCTCCTACCTATCTTACAACTTTACACAGAGACTGTGTCTCAAAAGAAACAGCTTGTAATTTCTCTGATAACCGATCAACAACCTTTACAATGAGTTTCTTCATGAATTTATAGCTCACGAGGAGCAGAGAAGGTAGGTGAAGAACTAAATGCAGTATTAAAACTCAGAAGAAGGAGAGTGCCGAGGCCTTGTTTTGTTTTAAATTATGAGCATTTATCTTTGGTACTCCTTGGATGAAATAGTGATCTTCGTCAGGCAGCAATTTACTTCGGGTATGTCTCTGATGTACTCTACTGCAACATTCTGTAGTACTTCTAGTGAATTGAACAAAGGTAGAATAATGATGCTAAGCTCTGCCATACTGTGCAAGAAATGCTTCTGATAGCATAGGACTGTTGTCAGGGGGGGGAAACTTTACTTGGACACAATGTAGACTGAAACAATAATGTGCATCGTGTCCTTTCATGGAGGAAAACATTCTACTGATGTAGAAAACCTGATATACATTAATTTATGTGCTCTGTACCCTCTGTGTGATCCATGATGTCTTCAATTTGGTACTTTTCCTCTAAACCACTGAGTTAAGGCTCATTGATCTTCATTTTCGTGCCTTAAACTCTTTGCTGCTCCATTTTTGTCTCTGTCGGTGAAATCTACGCCTTTAATGGCTCTGGGGAGGTTTTACAGAGTTCAAACCCTATTCTTTTAATGCAAGTCCTATCATGGCTCCTTCCCAGGCTTTCTTCGTGATTTTGGCCTCTGAAAAAATGGTCCTTTCTGCGTTTTTTGCCGCTGTAATAAATACTGTGTAATCATGGTGGCTTTCACCATCTGATAACCCTGCAAAACACGAAAAACTGTTAAGAAAACCACGCCCGGAGGTGGTGGATGCAACGGGGACGGCGAGAATGGCTGTGCAGACTGGTGAGATGGCGGAAAAGTGTAGGATCATGGTGGAACATGCAACTTAATAGTGGACCATGGTCTGGAGGACATGGGCGGAGTGCAGCAAAATTTGAATGCAAATAGTTGAAAATTGACCTTTGAACGAAATATAAAGGAGACGGATGGCCATGTGACAAAGACACGTGGAATGGTGACGTGGCGGGATGCGGTGGTGGCGGGGCTGACTTTAAATCAGGACCATCCGATCTCAGGAGGAGATCGACGGCTAGGAACGCGTCGAAGGGCGATGGACAGTGGGCCAGGGGTACGGTTGCCTTGGTTTAACTCCCGTGCAACTTCGCGGAGCGATCGCCGTTGGATGGCCTGCCTCAGATCGGACGGCGCACAGCGATATCGCGCCGAGGCAAACGCCGAACGATAACGTGCGATGGATGGCGGTTTATGAATAGTGCACGGAGCCACGTGTCATGCGATGAGTGGAATCGCTCCGAAACAAAAATTACCGCCCAGCCTCCAAACGCGGTGCGATGGAAACCGGTGGTTTATGAACAATGCGCATTGCGGGGACCACCAGGCGGAGGGAATACGGACCATCGATATGCGGGAAAATGAACGACTAATATATGATCGGGCAGCGGATAGGAAAAGACGGGTGCGAAGAGATTTTACAACAACCGTCAGATCTGAACAGATCGACGGCGGAAAAATCACCCGATAACCAATTGAGATAAGCGCCTTCCGCCTTAGCGCCTGGTCTTGGCGCTGGGTCTGTGGAGAGAAAGATTAAGGGGGCTGGCCTGAAGGGGGCTAAGACCCAATAGACATGAAAATATGGTTAGCTGGCCCATTTTTAGAGCATTTTAAGGCCTATGAAGGGTAACGATAGGGGAAAGAAAGGGAAATTAGGCCAAACCAGGGGTGTGGGTAGGATGTAAAGGGAATTTTGGGGGAATTTAGGGGATAAAAGGGGAACTTTGACAGAGGGAAAAGGAGGCTAAAAATGGGGCATTTTGCAGGGATACAAGGGGCGAATGTAGGCCCTTAGGAACAAAATTTGTCAAAATCAGAGAGGCTTTTTGGGTGGATACAGCAGTAGAAGTAAATCACAGGGCAGAGGGCATGAAGAGGCTTTCAAGGATGATGTGTCTTCAGGGGAGATGCATTCCTTGAAGGCTCAAAAACAATTTAGCCCCCTGCTTGCTTGTCAAGAATTTATAGGGGGCTAACAGTGGCTCCACATGGGGATGGCTTCTTCTTGAAGGAGTCGAGAATTCAGAAAATGATCTTTGGTGTAGGCCAGATGCCTGCTGCTTGAGCCACCTTCTTCTTTGATTTTCAGCTGCCACAATTATGAAGACATCAATTTCGCAGAAACATTACCCCAACAATCTACCTACCCATCCTACAATCCTAGCATTTTCTCTTCCAGGGTGCGTTTGAGCTAGCAGACCCTTTACATCATTTTTATTTTTACAAACAAGAAAATAAACCTATTCTACTTCTACCCTTATTGCTCCATGAGACCAGATTAAACTTTTGGCCTCACATGTTTCTCTACCTAATCTAACATCTGCAGGGACTAGACTGTCCAACAGATTTCTTCTCTGCATTCTACGACAGCAATTTTAAAACAGTCAAACTAGGATTAGACAGTCTAGTTTGCTGTGGATCCAAGGCATAAAGACAGTTGCACATGGACAAAATTTTGCAGAAAATTGGAAACAAAATCTTGAAGGCTTGAAATCTGAAGTTTGAAGCATCCTTATTTTCTTTGTGACTCAAGTTTTGAGTTTGTTAGTGTCACTTTCCTCTCTTCATTTCAGCTCTTGTTTTGGGCTTGTTAGAGCTAATTCTTTTTCCTTCTTTGCTGGTCCAGGTTTTGGGCATGTTTGAACCAGCTATCTTTACTTTCTTTGGCTCAGGTTTTGATCGTATTAGAGCCAATCTTTGCACTTCAGAGGTCCATGTTTTGAGCATGTATGAACCTCTCCTTTTCTCTGTTTTTTCTTTTTCTTTTTGGAACATTTTCTCTTTTTCTTGAAAACAAACACTGCGATGGTATGTACAATGGAAATGGAAATTGGAAATTGAAAATCAGCAGAAGTAGTGTTTGAGAATCCTGCCATTGACAGGACCCCCAAATAGCTCTGTACCATCTAACTCTTGTAGAAAAAAGGCATTTGGACCCACAATGGCCTGGATGATGTAGGGACCTTGCCACAAACTATCAGACTTGCCGTGCTTTCCTTTGTCCTCTCTCCTTGAGTCCCACTTCAGAACTTCATCTCCAATTTTGAAATCAGAGGCCTTAGTTCTTTTGTCAAACAACTTTTTTATATTTTCCTGAACTTTGATAGCTCTGTTATAGACCTCTTCTCTTGTTTGCTGGAGATGGATCGTTTGGTTTATCCTTCTCACCATACTATCTTCTTCTGTCTGAATCTCTTGAACTAGCTTAATCACTGGTACCCCAAGGCTGGTAGGGAAAACTGCTTATGTTCCATAGACGAGCTGATATGGTGACATGCCAATGGATTTCTTTGTTGTAAGCCTATCAGCCCACAAAGCATGCACTAACTTGTTATGCCATGACTTTTTGTTCTCTTCCAGCAGCTTTTTGATGATGGTCACCAGGCTCTTGTTTGATGATTCAGCTAAGCCATTACCTTGTGGGTAATAGGCAGTTGAATGACCAAGTGCTATTCGATACTTGTGACAAAAATCAACCATTTTCTTGGATCCAAAAGCAGCAGCATTATCAGTGATTATTTTCCTTGGGCAGCCAAACCGAGAGAGGATATGACCTTCTAGGAACCTAATGATGACTGAATCTGTGGCATTCCTAGTAGGTATGGCCTCTATCCATTTAGTGAAGTAGTATGTGGCTGTTAGGATCCATTTTTGTTGTGCAGAAGAAGCAGGGTGAATTTCTCCTATGAAATCTAGGCCCCATTGCATAAAGGGACCTTCAACAGTGATGGGTTGTAGAGGTAAGGGGAAGAGTTTTCTTTTGCCTTCAAAAATCTGGCATTGGTGGTAGGTAATTACCATCTTATGGATATCATTGAAGAGTGTAGGCCAATAGTAGCCAGCCCTGAGTATTTTGTTTGCAGTGGCTTTTCAGTTCAGGTGTCCTCCACACTCT
This sequence comes from Pinus albicaulis, assembly GCA_034641835.2. Taxonomy (NCBI): domain Eukaryota; kingdom Viridiplantae; phylum Streptophyta; class Pinopsida; order Pinales; family Pinaceae; genus Pinus; species Pinus albicaulis. The sequence continues at coordinate 94,123,220 of CM076582.1, forward strand.
CCTGCATGGAATTCTTGTTTAATCCTTTCTGCTTCAGATTCAGGCAAACATTTAAGCAATAGGCCATTTGGATTTTTCCAGTATAAGCCTTCATTCATTATGCAATAGCTTCTGGCTTTTAGCTTTAAGAATCTGGCCTTGGTCTTTGATAGTTAGGGAGGGGCATTGAGGTGTGTAAGCACATACAGAATGTCAGAATACCAAGGAGAGCTCTGAAACTTCTCTTCAATAGTGGGATCAGGCAATCCCTGCTGCTCATCCAAGGCATCTACCATGTTAATGTCAAGGGCTTGTAGATTTGATTCAGCCATTAATCGAGCTAAGCCCTGACCTTTGATCAGTTTGGTGGGTTTTATCTCAAAGTCGTACTCTAGGATCACAACAATCCATTTGCCCCTCTTCCCATCTGGGTCTTGGGACAAGATGTCTTTAACCACTATATTTGGCACATAAGCTATGGTGTGGGAATGCAGTATGTACACCCTAAAGTCTTTCAAGGCCTTAACCAAAGCATAGGCCTATTTTTCCATTATGTTGTATTTCAAGGGTGTGTCTCTGAGTGCTTTGCTGAAGAAAGAAATGGGCTATTCCATTCCCTCTGGATTTTTCTGCAGCAGAACTGCAGCTACTGTATGCTCAGAGGAAAATGAGAAGATGAGGAAATCTTTTCAGAAATCAGGGCTGATTAGGACAAGGGTCTGGGTGAGTGAAAGTTTGACTGATTCAAAGGATTTCTTAGCTTCAACAGTCCACTTAACTCCTACACCTTTCCTTAACATATTTGTCATATTCCTAAGGTGTTCAGCTAAGTTGGGAATAAACCTCCTGAAGAAGTTGATTTTCCCAATGAAGGACTGTAATTCTTTGATATTTCTTTGGTGTGTGATTTCTAGTATTCCCTCAACTCTTTGTGGGTCTATCCTAATTCCCTTCTCAGATATGATGTGGTCGAGAAGCTTACCTTCTTGCAGCCCAAACACAGTATTTTTAGGATTCAATGACAGACCGAACCTTCTACACTTTTCAAACACTCTTCTCAGGTGATCTAAGTGTTCTTCCTCAGTCTTGGAATAGACTGTTATGTCATCCAGATAGATGACAATGAAGTGTCCTATTTCATCTGAAAAAGCTATGTCCATTGCTCTTTGGAAGGTTGCGCCAGCGTTCATTAGTCCAAAGTGCATCTTAACATACATAAAAGTGCCCCATGGAGTGGTAAGAGCTGTCTTGAGTTGGTCTCCTGGGAGTACTAAAACTTGGTTGTAACCTGAAAAACCATCTAGCAGGGAGATCCTTTTTGAGCCTACTACCCTCTGAAGGATGTGTTCCATTTTTGGCAAAGGGTAATTGTCTTTGAGTGAGGCTCTATTAAGATTCCTGAAATCAATACATAGCCTGATCTCCACTGTTTTCTTCCTCACAACCACTAGGTTTGATATCCAATCAGAGAACCTCACAGGCACAATTATGCTTGCCTCATACATCTTCTTAATCTCTTTTTCAATTGCAGGCAATTGTTTTGGGTTTATCCTGCGGAGTTTTTGCCTGAAGGGTTTCTGATTCTCCTTCAAAGGTATTTTGTGTTGTATGATGTTTGTGTCATAGGCCCTTAATTCCTCATAGCTCCAAGAAAACACATCAATGAATTCCTTGAATAGGTCGATGTATTTCTTTTTCATGTTTGTAGGCAGGGACTTAGCCAATTTGATCATCTTGGGCTTATTTTTAGTGCCTATGTTGCATTCCTCGACATCAGAGTCTGCATGTTCTATAGTGGGATTTTTTGCTACATCATCAAAGTCAAAAAGGTCCTCTAAAGGTGCCAGACCTCGAGGTATGTTCTTATCTTTGGCCTGCAACACCTCTACTTCTTCACTATCTGCCTTTTTACATTTTTCGTTTGGATTTCCAATCTATTCATTTAAAGTGTTTATTTCCATGTTACAGGGTGGTTCTTCCTCCTCTGAGGACTCTTCGCTTAGGCAGCTACTGTTAGATTTGGAGTCTGAGTCAGAAAATTCAAACTCACTTCTGCTTACCAGGAAATCTTCAATCTGTTTATTGCCCTCAAAGACCTGCCAATATTTTTCATTGTCCGGCACTGCAGGTCTGAATTTGGTCTGAATGATGATCTGTTGGTCACTAGGAGGCTTATGATACGAACTAGCCATGCAGGCCAGTCCATTTGCAATTTCGTTCTGACCTCTAGGGACAAACACCAGATCGTATTCTATAAAGGTTTTCAATAGATTCAAAGTGTCATTCCTGTATGCTCTCAACCTGGGATGTCTCGCTGTGTATTCACCATTCACCTGTTTAATGATCAGTTCAGAGTCCCCACGCACAGTTATCCTATGGGCTCCTAATTTTCTCAACAGGTTTAGGCCTCGGATAAGAGCCTCACACTCTGCAATATTATTTGTACATTTGAAGTGCAGGTTGTAGGCATGGCTCTCTACGTAATCACTCTTTGTGTTATGTATCCACACTCTTGCCCCAGCAGTTCTATTGGTGCATGACCCGTCGAAATTCATTTCCCATAAGGTTTCATTCTCGGGTTTATCATCGTTTCATTCTTGGTGTGGTGTATGTGTTTGTGAAGGGTGACTATCAGCCGACTGCATTATGTTTCTGGTTCACTTTGAGTTTTTGTTTTAGTGCACTGTTCAAAATTTTCCACATCATTCTCCTCCGAGTCTAGAGTAGCCATTATGTTAAAGTCCATGGGCTCTGTTTCCTTGTTTGTATCTCTGTTTTTAGACTCTGACCCCTCTAAGGATTCATCATTACAAAGGATGAAGGAGTCAAGGTCTGTATGTACAGAGTATAAAGGTGAATTCTCAGGCTTTTCGCGGTTGCTGACCAAAAATTTCATTTGTGCCTCTCTATACAATCTTCTAAGTTGGCTAAAGACTGGGATTGTGGCATAGGCCCCATCCATCTGCATTGTACATTGCAGCTTGGCTCCCCATGATCTTGACAATAAAATGCCATACTTGGGTGGCACGTCTGCCACCATAACATCCATGACCATACACTTGGCTGGAATCTGGGTAAGGCACACACATAAATCTTTTATCAGGCCAAGACACTTTACTCTGCTAGAGTCAAATGAATATAGGTCTTTAGAGGGGCGGGTTATCTCTAGGCCTAATATTTCCATCACTACTTTAGGCATCAGGTTGTGTGATGCCCCAGAATCATGCATTGCATTGTGGAGGATCCTATCATGGATACTAAGACTGATATAAAAAGGGGGCACTACCCCTTCCTGAAACTTTCTTTCTATCTTTGGACCAAACAGAAGGGCAAGTTGATCATCACTCAGATTTACAGTGTCACTGTTCTCACCTAAATTTAATGCTTTCAAAATTTGGCCTTTTTATACATCCTGAGTGGCCAGCTCAGAGAGTGGGACAAAGATTTTAATTTTTGCAATCTCACTTTCTAGATTGAAAGTGGACTGAATCTTTGGAATGTTCGATTCTGTTTTGTTAGCCACTACCTTGGTGGCTGAATCAATGGGCTGATTCTCACTATGTACAATGTTTGTGAAAGTTTTATCAGGAGCACTAACTGTAGTGATAGTGCTGCTAGTTGGTTTTGCCTGTTTATCAATGTTTTGGTTGTCTTTTTATTTTTTCTTTCCAGAACTCTCAGCTATTGATTTGTTACTTTCAGCAGTCACTTTAGAAGTTTTCTCAGGCCTTTTCTTGATGGTAACCTCAGAAGCTTTTGGCCTGGCAGTGTCTAGACTCTTTTTGCTTCTAAGTTCATATTGTTCTCTGGCCTGCATCATAGCATTTTCAAATCCTAACCTGTAATCCTCAGATTCTAACCATTCCTCATCCCAATACGAGGGTGTGGGTTGATCTTCTTCTGTGGAACAGCTGTGGATTGAGTTTTCTACTTCAAACATGTTTATTGTATTTCCCTCAGAATCTTCTATGATCCCCTCATATTCATCGAGAAAGTTCTCTTGGAATGGGGGAATAACTTGCTGATCTGATTCTCTTTGTCTGTTGGGAGTGGTGTTGTTTCTTCTAAATTCTGGTTCTGGTTATGATTTTGACTTATGTTTTGGTTACTAACTGTGACAACCATTTTTTCCATCATTTGTTGTAGCTTTTCCATGTTTTTGGATATGCGATCATAATTTGGGTCAGATGTGGAAGCTACATTGTCATCTCTGTATGTTACCCTTTTCTTAGCTCTCAATCTTGCTTTTTTCTCAATTAGATTTGCCTCTACACTCACTGCTCCTTTTTGCATGTCTTCCAATGTGTTGTAATCCCTCTCCCTAAGCTGTAGGCCATGTCAGCATCCAGGCCTTCAGGGTATTTCACTAGAACCATACCTAGGGGAGGTTTCATGTGTGGTGGAAGAGCATTATAAACGTTGTTAAACCTTGTAGAGTAGTCCTGGACACTCTCTCCTACATTTCTTTTCAGGTTCTTGTATTCTGCTAGGATTTGGAGAGGGTTAGCCTGAACTTCCCATTTGTTTATGAAAGTCTGATATAAAGCAGGAAGGTCTTGGATACTATTAGAGGTAGGCTTTTGAACCATTTCTTCACATAACCTCCTAAGCTCTGGGCAAATATTCTCATTTTGACTGTATCATCATCTATTTCCATGTAGTCAAAAGAATCTTCCATCCTATCTACATGGTGTTGGGCTGTAGTAGACTCTTTTGCAGTGAAGTGTGGGATCTTTGACTGATAATCGTTGGGTAAGGGTACTAGAGGCTGAGGTAAAACCAGAGGTGCATACCAGGCTGCCATGATGATGTTTTGATGAGGTAAAGGGTTAGCTTGAGCAGCTGGTATATGGATGACAGGGATGCTAGGACCAGCATAAACTTGTTGGGTAGATTTAGGGTGGCAGAGCCCCAAGTTTTGAATGAAGCGAATATCAGGAGGTGTAGATGGAGGGGTCTGTCTATCCCCAGGGTGTTTACCACTTTCAGGTGATGAATCAGGGAGCTCAAGGTCTGGCTGGTCTAGGACACTGAATGACCTAGTTCTTAGTAATCTGCTTGGTAGGTCTAGGTCGAAAGGTGGGACTAGAAGAGTTGTAAGGTCTTCTAGTGTAGAGTTAGCTCTATGGATAGGACCAGAAATAGTTGGTCTTTTAGGTGTAGGAGATCCCTTGAGGATGCTCTCAGGGTTGTCAACTATTTCAGGTGGGTTTGGGTTGGGATAAGCGCTTGTGTGAATGGTTCTGAAAGCCAAAATGTTGTTTTCCAACAAAGCAGCTTAACCCTACTGGTTATTCTATCGTGGTTGATTTCGTTTTAGGGGTTGGTCTTCCAGTGGAATCTTATGTGAAACCAAGATAATCAGCAGGCCTACTGATCACTAGTGGAGTCTTTGATCTTTAAGGAACTATGGAGTTGCCAGGTGGGAGGTTTAGGATGATCCCGGAGGGTACATTGTCCACCACAGTGCTTATGAGATGTCCCCTTTCAAGGGAAACTTCCAAACACAACAAACTCTAACCAGAGATTGACTGGGAGGACTTTTACCAGATATGTCACCTCTGAAAGAGTGTGAGATCTAGAGGCTACCTGGCCCTTTCCAGACTCTGTCTAAGAGTGTGGGAGAAACACAACAAATGGTATAGAGGAATGCAAATGGAAGTGTTTCACTATTGACCTAACCAGAGTTTCTAGACGTTCTGAGGCTCTTGTGATGTAGTAAGGTGAAAAATACTCAGAATTTCTCAGTGGAGTCGCCATTATGTTGGGGTTCCCATGTTTTGGCCAGATTGGCAAGACCAAAAGATGAGACGACATCAGAACCACTTTCAGACCTTAGGATCTAGCCCTCCTGGGTCCAGAGAGGGATCTCTCTATAATTGTCAAAGGTATATGTCTTGAAGCTCAAAATTCAAGATGTTAGGCTAGTTATAAGGCTCGGGGTTTGTTTGCTTGATTGTTTGTTTGGTTGCTGGGAATCAGGAAAGAAGGGCTCAATCTAAGACAAGGATGAGAAAAGAGGATTTAGGAAAAGGAGAGATATTCCAGGGAACATTCAAGACCATTGGGCACTAGAGTCAGGAAAGGGTTTACTTGCTAATAGACATGCAAGCTTTCAGTTGGGCTAGTCATATAAAGCATTAGATCTTAAAGATGATTGTGTGATATGAAATGGTAAGAGAGAAGGTGAAAGCAAGGAAACCATCCAAGGTGACCTTTAGAGATCAGATCCAGGGACAGGGCATACCATTGACCACCTGTGATTCTAAAATCCAAAGGCTAACTCTTCAGACAAGAGACATTAAAGATTTAGAGCACAAAGTTAAAGACCTGAGATCAGAGAGAGACTTTGAACTCTCAATGCTTCGGCCTCTAGCTTGAGGGATCTTAGAAAAGGTTCAATTAACTGAAAAGGATCCTAATGAGATAGAGACATAGTTCTAGACCTTCCAGTGTTCCCAATTCATTTAATTAAATCCTAACAAGAACATCTAAGAACAGATTCATTAATTCATACATCAGCTAGCAGGCAATAACATTCACTACACTGGTTAAATTAATTGAAATCAAACCTTAGATAACACAAATAACATAAAAAATTGAAGGCAAGGAGAGCAGAAACATAGGGTACCTAACAAGGGTAAATCCTATGCCATATTTCTGATGCGAGCCGGTAGAAATGAAATGAGATGAAATAAAACACAAAGATAGAAAAACATCACCGCAGCTTTAGATCAGGATCCAAAGAAATGTGCTTGTCATATTAAAGAGCAACACCAGTCAAGTACAACATTACCAATGGCTGAATATTTAGTCTGAAAACATCCTCTCCTGCCTATCTTACAACTTTACATAGAGACTGGGTCTCAAAATAAACATCTTGTAATTTCTCTGATAACCAATCAACAACCTTTACAATGAGTTTCTTCATGAATTTATAGCTCACGAGGAGCAGAGAAGGTAGGTGAAGAACTAAATGCAGTATTAAAACTCAGAAGAAGGAGAGTGCCGAGGCCTCGTTTTGTTTTAAATTCTGAGCATTTATCTCTGGTACTCCTTGGATGAAATAGTGATCTTCGTCAGGCAGCAATTTACTTCGTGTATGTCTCTGATGTACTCTGTTGCAACATTCTGTAGTACTTCTAGTGAATTGAACAAAGGTAGAATAATGATGCTAAGCTCTGCCATACTGTGCGAAAAATTCTTCTGATAGCATAGGACTGTTGTCAGGGGGGAAAAACTTTACTTGGACACAATGTAGACTAAAACAATAATGTGCACCATGTCCTTTCATGGAGGAAAACATTATGCTGATGTAGAAAACCTGATATACATTAATTTATGCGCTCTGTACCCTCTGTGTGATCCATGATGTCTTCAATATGGTAATTTGCCTCTAAACCACTGAGTTAAGGCTCAAAGATCTTCATTTTCGTGCCTTAAACTCTCTGCTGCTCCATTTTTGTCTCTGTCGGTGAAATCTGCGCCTTTAATGGCTCTGGGGAGGCTTTACAGAGTTCAAACCTTGTTCTTTTAATGCAAGTCCTGTCATGGCTCCTTCCCATGCTTTCTTCATGATTTCGGCCTCTGAAAAAATGGTCCTTTCTGCGTTTTTTGCCACTGTAATAAAGACTGTGTAATCATGTCGGCTTTCACCATCTAATAACCATGCAAAACACGAAAAACTGTTAAGAAAACCACGCCCGGAGGTGCCGGATGCAACGGGGACGACGAGAATGGCTGTGCAAACTGGTGAGATGGCAGAAACTTGTAGGATCATGGTGGAACATGCAACTTAATAGTGGACCATGGTCTGGAGGACGTGGGCGGAGCACAACAAAATTTGAATGCAAATAGTTGAAAATTGACCTTTGAACGAAATATAAAGGAGACGGATGGACATGTGGCGAAGACACGTGGAATGGTGACGTGGCGGGACGCGGTGGTGGCGGGGATGACTTTAAATCAGGACCATCTGATCTCAGGAGGAGATCGACGACTGGGAACGCTTCGAAGGGCGATGGACAGTGGGCCAAGTGTACGGTTGCCTTGGTTTAACTCCCATGCAACTTCGCGGAGCGATTGCCGTTGGATGGCCTGCCTCAGATCGGACGACAAACAGGGATATTGCACCGGGGCAAACACCGAACGATAACGCGCGATGGAGGGTGGTTTATGAATAGTGTGCGGAGCCACGTGTCATGCGATGAGTGGAATCGCTCCGAAATAAAAATTACCGTCCAGCCTCCAAACACAGTGTGATGGAAACCGGTTGTTTATGAACAGTGCGCATTGCGGAGACCACCAGGCGGAGGGAATACAGACCATCGATCTGCGGAAAAATGGACGGCTGATATATGATAGGGCGGCAGAGGGGAAAAGACGGGTGCGAAGAGATTCTTCAACAACTATCAGATCTGAACAGATCGACGACGGAAAAATCACTCGATAACCAATTGAGATAAGCGCCTTCCGCCTTGGCGCCTGGTCTTGGCACTGGGTCTGTGGAGAGAAAGATTAAGGGGGCTGGCCTGAAGGGGGATAAGACCCAATAGACATTAAAATATGGTTAGCTGGCCCATTTTTAGAGCATTTTAAGGCCTATGAAGGGTAACGATAGGGGAAAGAAAGGGAAATTAGGCCAAACCAGGGGTGTGGGTAGGATGTAAAGGGAGTTTTGGGGGAATTTAGGGGATAAAAGGGGAACTTTGACAGAGGGAAAAGGAGGCTAAAAATGGGGCATTATGCAGGGATACAAGGGGCGAATGTAGGCCCTTAGGAACAAAATTTGTCAAAATCAGAGAGGCTTTTTGGGTGGATACAACAGTAGAAGTAAATCACAGGGCAGAGGGCATGAAGAGGCTTTCAAGGATGATGTGTCTTCAGGGGAGATGCATTCCTTGAAGGTTCAAAATCAATTTAGCCCCCTGCTTGCATGTCAAGAATTTATAGGGGGCTAACAGCTTGAAAACCTTTGAAAGTCGACCCCTGCCTTTGCTCCTCGAATATCCTACCACTGTACATCGCAATCACGTTTCACATTGTTTACCCTTTTCCTTTAACTTGCCGCTTGCTTCCGCTAATTGCGATATTGCGAAATCGCAAATCGCACTTCGCAACTCTCACCTTTTTGCTTAAAGACTTACCGCTCCCCTTTGCTGATTGCGATATTGCGATATCGCATATCGCAGACCACAGTTCTTACCAAATAGAAAGTTGAAAATCAAACCTTTTACCTTTTTTTTTTCCCCTTTACACTTATTGCTTATTTTCGCTGATTGCGATATTGTGAAATCACAAATCGCACCATTTTCCATTTTTCTTTTAAGACATTACTGCTAAGATCCGCCGATTGTGATATTGCGATCGCACTCCGCTGCTTGTCCCACCGCCACGTCACCCATCGCAAATCGCGTGTCATAATACTTACCCTCTTCTTTTAAGACTTATCACTACGATCCACCGATTGCGATATTGCGATCGCGCTCTGCCGCCGGTCCCACTGCCACGTCACCTGTCGCACATTGCACTTTTCAATTCATTTTGTTCCAAAGCCCTTTATGCGCTATAATAAGGTTTTGTAAGGTTTAACCCCGCTCTTTACACTTTTAAACCTTGTTTCATATGTTAAGCCTTCCATTAGCCACTTTAGCCCTTTTCTTTCCTCTAAGATGCAAATCAACACTCGTTTTATTAGAATTAAGTCATGGATAACTTAGTTGCATGGGTAGAAGCACGGTAGATAGACCATAGGATAAGTAGAGTGCATTTAGCCATTTGGCCAAGTTAAGTGTGGTTTAGAATTAGTTTCCTTTCTACCATTTATTTTCAGCAAGTTAAATTAGTTTCTTTTCTGTCATTTTCATTCTGCAATCTATTTTAGTTTCGTTCATCTCATTTATGTTCAACAAGTTAAATTAGTTTCTTTTCTGTCATTTCCTTTCTGCAATTTAGTTTAGTTTCCTTCCTGTCATTTATTTTCAACAATTTAATTTAGTTTCCTTTCTGTCATTTACTTTTTGCAACTTAGTTTAGTTTCATTGAAGTGTGACAAATTAGAAATAACACACTTTTGTAAAGCATAAGAGGATGATATGAACATATTGCATCTTCTGTGTATATAGCATTGTCACCTATAGGTTTGTATGAACCCCAGTTGATAAAGTAAAGCAGGGTAGCCCCTGGGAGTTGCAGCACTCTTAGTGCAATACGAGGGCTCACCACTTTTTGGCGTCGTTGTGTTTTTAGCATTCTTTTTTTCTTTCCTTTCTTTTCATGCCATTTAAAAAAAAAAAGCTCTAATTTTCATGCCTCGTAGAAGTAGGGATACTAAAAAAAAAAGCTCTAATTTTCATGCCTCGTAGAAGTAGGGATACTAAAAAAAAAAATAAAAATAAAAAATAAATAAATAAATAAATAAATAAAAAATAATAATAATAATAATAAATAAATAAAAATAAAAAAATAAATAAATAAATAAATAAAATACCAACCCCAACACTTGACCACGTGGTGCAGTATGAACCACTTCACCATACACTTTTGAAGGTAGATCAAGAGATGGATGGATATGATGACAACGAAGAAGATCTTATTGGGTTTCCCATTCAAGACATGGACATCAGTGTACATATGAAAAACATCCCTCCATATTTCCTTCCCAACTTCCATGGGATGAGGACAGAGGATCCAGAAACATTTCTCTTTGGATTTGTGATACTTTGTAGGTCTTATGGCTACTTATCAAACACTCAAAAACTTAGATTGTTTCCTGCAACATTGAAGGATAGAGCTCTTAAATGGTTCATGAGTCTAGGTAGTAATTCAATAAGATCATGGAATGATATGCAAAACATATTTCTAGAAAAATACAAATATTGTGCTCTTAGAGAAGAAATTTTTAGAATGAACCAAGAAGAAGATGAGAGCCTTTAGGATCTAATAGAGAGGTTCATGTATAATGTTAAGAGGGCAAAATTGCATCATTCAAGATTTGACACACTAAAACCCCTCTTACTTGGAACAATTAGGGATGAGTGGATTGATCTCCTTAATCTCATGAGTAAAAGAGATGTATATGAATTGTAATTCCAGTTATGCTCCCAATCATCAAAATTACATCGTGAGCATACTGAATCTGGAAGGTATGAATCCATATAGAACTTCAATGCTAATCCTTCCTCCTGCACTTGTGCTGTTGATATGTTGGCCCTTAGAGTTGAAATTAATAGATGTGCCCAATTAGAGCGAGTGTTGTAGGTGGTGACTACGTACATGAGGGGAACCCATGCCCAACTGAAGGTAGTGGCATCCATCCTGCCATACATACGGCACATCATGGTTACGATGAGCCTATACACCTTCCTCACACCCTCGGTCTTATATTCCTAATATTTATTTCCTTTGAACTTTTCAGGGTCTTCCCACTAGCCCTTCAGTGTGTCCTATACCGGCACATCATGTGTTGCGATCCACCGTGTGTTGAAGGATTCCTCTTTACTCAGGAGTGAATAATATCCTTCGGCATCCCCCTCAATCAGTTTGGCGAAGGCTTTCCCTACGTGGTTTCGGATTACCCAGTGCTTTGAATTAACCTTTTGGAGGATCGATTCAATCATTTCTGTGCACGGGAAGATTAGCGGGTGGGCAGCCACATAATGAAGGTTGGACCTCTTCACCTATATGTATACGTGCCGGTCCACGAGGTCTTATGGGAATTTCTGCTTCATGAAATCTTGGTAGAGTTCATACCAGGACATCTTCGCACCTTTTCCGAAAACACGGCTGTGTCCCCATAGATAGGAGTCAGTGGTGGAAGCATGTCACCCTCTGATGGATCTATTTATGGGCTCTTGTGCCTTTTGCGAACTGTCGGGGGCCCCATGTCGCTTGAGGCTGAAGATATAGAAGCACACACGAGTTCGGCTTCAATATTTCATGGCATATTCAAAAAATAGTCCCACGATAAGACGAACGGCATGGAGGCAAATAGAAAAAATATGTGACCGAACCAACTAGTGTCCTGGCCGGCCTGGGAGGCTATGTGATCAGCAAGATGGGTCGCAACAAAGAATCCTAGGTCGTTGTGATCTACACCAGTCGCAAAGTTTTTTGTCTAAAAGGGATGTGACCTGGAAACCTAGTCGCAAGATCGCGTATGTGTGAACAATCAAGATTGTGTGAATTTGCGACTTGGAAACTCGGCGACCAGGTCGCGAGGTCGCAAAGTCGCAAGGTTTCATTAGGGTTTCTCTGGGCATAAAAGCATGTCGGCGCGACCTACGAGGAAATTGGGGGAAAATCCAAGAGAAGGTAGCAAATCAAGCTTGAAGGGACAATAAGAGGTATAGGGAAAGGTATCCAAAGTAGCAAGAGGCAGAAAAAGGGGTTAGAACTAGTCTGGGCATGATGGGATGAGTAGGGGAGAGAAGGAGCCTTACAGGGAAAGGGTGTAAGGGAAAGGGTTGCCACTAAGAGGAATCTAAGGTGATTATTAGCCTAGCTAGGGGCAGTTAGGGTCAACATTCAACAAAAATGGGAAATGCGGGAGGTTTTAGCAATTTACCTAGAAAAAACGCACTTTGGTTGGCCTGTTAGACATTTTTTGAACTTTGTTGTGCAGGTCGAATGCGACCTACGCGACGCTGGTATATATAAATAGGTCGCACTTGTGGGTATTAAAGTTGGTTTCAAGGTTGCATAGGAGGTTAGTTGCGTACATTTGCGGCCTTGCGACTTTGCGACCTAGCGACCTGGGAGTCGCTGGGTTGCAAGGTTGCATGGTCACAAAGGTAAGCTTCTTTCGCAAAATATCAAAGATTGAGGGAAGTGTCACTCTGCGACTTTACGAATTTGCTTAGAAGAAAAAATTAAAGCCATCTTTTGATTTGAGTTTACCTGTCCAGGGTTGGATTTTGAGGCCTAGGGCCGATGCTGGGAAACAAGCTTGTCCTCATCAAAAGCAATAGGGGCTCTGAAATTTCAGACTGATGCCAAATTTTGGAGGGTGTTGTAGCAACTACAACAATTGGCGATGCACTGGTAGAACCCATAATCTCTGCTCGTGCTTCATCTTGTGGGGTGTGGGGGCGCTTAGCAAGCTCTTATTTTCTCTTCCGTGGGTCCAACTGGCCTCCTCTTTGGCCTTCGTGTGTTTACTTCATCCGATATCACTACGCGGAATGCTCTTCACCGTGCCCTTTTTTTTTGTTCCTGGAGACTGGACGAAAGGGGTCGGAGTAACATCATAGGCTTCAAGGGATTCGGTATAATTATTGGTCTCTTATGTTGCTCCACTGCTAGCAAGCTTGAAGGGCCCCAATGGAGTCAATGCTTAGGAGTCACGAACGTTGCTCCATTGCCAACGAGCTTGGTCGATACCCCGGTGGAGTCGTCACGTTACCTCTCTGCGCGGGAAGCATCTCTCAATCCTTTACCCTTATTTCGTGTGCTAATAGCACTTATTTGTATGTGCTCAGGGCACTTAGTTGTACGTGGAAAATAATACTTGGGCAGATGAGGGATCCCGACTTATGTTACTAGCAAGAGAGGTTGCTCCTGGTCTTTATTTGGAGGCCTTTTGGATTTTCCCGAATACCCTTTTGTCGTTAGAAGTTAACCCTTTTCCCCTTTCATTCAATCACCTATTCCACCAATAAATTTCAACAGTGATTTCTGAGTTGATGCGCATGATCAACTACTTGCACTAGGGTCCTATGACTCAGTCGAGTTCCTCCCACAAAGTGGTTATCAGAGGCATATTTAGGCCACTTATGTTTTAGGGCTGACTCTTCGCAGGAAGAGATTTAGGTAAAGCTTTCCTATCGAGTAACTACTGCGTTGATCTTTAGAATTGAGGCATTGAGGGATGAAATTCTGGGGCCTTGCTTAAGGTAATCCAATTATTGAAAACAAGAAAAACAAAACACAAGAAACATGAAGAATGTGATAAAGCAAAGAAAACAAGACTATGATACAGATTGTGGAGACAGCCCAAGGGCCATCAGGTGAAGTAATGTTTGAGGTCATGGTCGTTCACTAGGAGGATCTCAATCCTCTCTTCTAAGGTTTGGAGTCTATACGTGTACGGGCAGACCTTCTCTTTGATCTGGAATGGCCCTGTCCACAGGGCTTGGAATTTAGTGTGTTTTCCCCTGTCTTCGTGAGCCTTGTCCCATTTGAGGACAAGATCGCCAATTTCGAACACCTTGTTCCCGACGAATTTTTGCTTGGATTTTAGTCTTTCCTCCTCTAGTTTTAGCTGGGTGTCTACGCGGGTTTGCAAGGCAGGGCATGGGGTACCATGTGTTTCTTGAGATAACTGAAGGGCAAGAAGGGAAAGATTAGGGGGAAGGATGACTTCTTTCCCGTAGACTAATAAGAATGGAGAGGTTCCCAAAGAGGGTTTAGGTGTGACTCGATCAGCCCAGAGGGCGATGGTAAGGGCATTGTGCCATTTTTTATGTTGAGATAACAGGGTTTACTTGATGATCCAAATTAGGTTCTTGCTAGTTGACTCGGCTAACCCATTCCCATGTGGGTAGTAATTGGCGGAATGTTTCAAGACAATACCGTTTTCCAAAACGAACTCATATATCTTAAATGATGAAAAATATGTAGCATTATCAAAGATGAGAGAGGTTGCAACGCTGAACCTGGTCATGATGTACTGAGTAATGAAAGTTATTACCTCCTGGTCGTTAATCTGGTGTAATGGTATCGCTTCAACCCACCTCGCGAAATAATTTGTGGTCGTGAGGATATATTGGTGTTTCTTAGAGGAGTGTGGAAATATCTCTCCGATCACATCCAAGCCCCACTGCTGGAATGGTTCTGCTACTGCGACAGACTGTAATGGAGCAGATGGTCGAGATTATCTACTGGAAATTTTTTTGCATGAGGGGCACTTTCGAACATAGGCGTGAGCATCCTTAAACAGAGTGTGCCAATAAAAACTGGCACACATAACCTTGTGAGCTATAGCATCTCCTGCGTAGTGCCCTATGGCCGGGCCATCATGTAGTTCCTTTAGGAATTGTTGGGCCTTGCTAAGTTCTAAGTAGTGCAACAAGACGCCATTATGATGTTTACAGAAAAAATTGCCTTACAACATCTGATAGGATGCATCTTTGAGTATTATTACTCGTTTATGCTTGGCAAGCAAGGTTCGATCCATGGTACTGCGACTGAGATACTATAGGAGATTTGTGTGCCTTGATGGGGAATTTTGCGGGAGCGTGTCGTCGGTCTGGTACATCTCTATTTCATGTTCCCAACACTCTTCGTCATTGTTTCGTCGGTCGGTGGCTTTAGCAACCATTCGACACAATAATTTCCCCTTGACCGTGTGTGCGGGTTTGAATTCTAAGTCATATTCCTGAAGACATGCCATCCAGTTGCCTCGTCTCTCACCCAGCTCCTGCTGCACAAACAATGAGCGAACTACTGGGTGAGGTACGAACACAATGACATGGTTCTTCAAATTATATGGCCTAAAATTATTGACTGCCTTATACACTACATATGCTTGCTTGTTGATGTCCGGATAGTTCAACTCAACACCTTGCAACCCTGCACTCATGAAGGATATGGGCCGTTCATCGTTGTTGCAGTCTTTCTGGGTAAGGACGACTGTAAGTGATGAGTTTGAAGCAAAAGTGTACAACATAAAGCCTTTACCGAAATCTGGGATGTGTAGGGTTGGCGCTTTCGCGATGGCTTTCTTAATATTTTCGAACGCTTATCTCTCGAGCGGATTCCATTTAAAATTTTTGTTCTTATTAATCATATTCTGCAGGGGTTTCACAATTTGTTCAAAGTCCGATATGAATTTCCGAAGGAAGTTGATTTTCCCGAGAAATGACTGCATGGCCTTCTTACTACTTGGTGGAGCAATTTGGGTGATGGCCTTTGCACGGTCTAGGTCCACCACTATGTCATCCTAGGTTATAATGTGGCCCAACATATTTAATTTTGAGATTGGGAAAATACTTTTCTTGGGGTTCAACGAGATTCCGTACTTTCAGCACCTCTCAAGATCTGTTTTAGGTGTTGCAGGTGGTCATGCCTACGTTTGGAGAACACGGTGACATCATGAAGGTTTACCACCACGCTCTATCCCATCAACCCTTAGAAGGCAATGTCGATGGCCCTTTGGAAGGTCGCTCCAGCATTGATTAGGCCGAAGGGAATGTACCTGAATGTGAATGTTACCCATTTAGTTCTGAATGTTGTCTTCAAATGGTCAGAATCGGCCACTAGCACCTGGTTGTATCCTGAGAAACCATCCGACAATGAGAACATTTGTGAAACCTGATACAGTTTGAAGAATCTACTGCATGGGGGGAACATGGTAGTTTTCCTTATCAGAAGACTAGTTCAAATTTTAGAAGTCTACACATAAGCGGATTTCACCGGACTTCTTGCGGACGGGTACCAAATTTGACACCCACGTCGAATGTCGGACCTTGAAGATGATGTGGGCATCTAGGAGCCTCTTAAGTTATTTCTGAATCATTGGCTCCAAGGTTGGATGCACTTTTCTTATCTTCTGTTGAAATGGTTGGACGCCTTCCTTCATCGGTATCACATGTTGGATAATCCTCCTGTCATACGTTCGTAGCTCACCGTATGTCCAGGAAAAAACGTCTCGGTACTTCTTGAATAAATCAATAAAATACTGCCACTCCTGGGGAGTGCACTTGGTACCGAGATTAACGAACTTCGGGTCATTTTCTGTTATGAGGTTCACTTTTTCATGCGATAGGGTGGAACTTTGCACTTTTGTATTGGAAGGCCCCCGAAAGCGGTTTTTCATGTCGAATAATTTCTCGAGCGAGACAACCCGTTTGGGTATTAGGTTCCCCTTGTGACCTTCCCTTTCCTTTTGCAAAGCCAATTCATGCTCCTCTTCTATGACTGCATCCTTGAATATATTTGTATTTAACATGAAATCTAACACCTACTGATCATCATTGAAAATGCGGAAATTAGTCACATTATCCGGCACTAAGGGCTTATACACAATTTCAATAGAAAAACCATCCTTTAATGGGGTAAACCTAGCAGAAGTGTTTTCCAACATATCAGTTGCTATGTTGTGCATCCTAAGTATCGACTTAATATCAAAAGCGTCGAAAGGAGAAATCAAACGCCATACCTCTTGCTGATACCCTTTCAAATGAGGAGATAGGACATGAATAGTGTTGCGTACCTTCGAGGTGATGATTTCGGAGTCACCAATTACCTTTAAGTGGCTGACTTTGAGGTCAATCGATTTATTGAGGTCCAGGACCAGTGCTTCGTACTCGGTGGTATTGTTGGTGCACTGGAATTCCAACCTGCAAGAGATCACAAACTTGTTTTTCTTGGGGTCTATCAGGATACAACTGGCATCAGCCCCATTATGAGTCTTGGAACCGTCATAGTACAGGGTCCAAATTTCATTCTTAGATGTCTCTAGGTTGCATGTGTTCACAGACGATGTGCCCAGAACAAAGCCATCGAGTGGACCTTTCAGTATGGCAGGATGGAAAGCCGTGCAAGGGAGTAATTCCAACTGGGCATTCAGAGAGACTGGGTATTGAGCAGGTTGGTAGCACTCGAATGAAGCCTCTAAGAATCACATTCCCAGATCTTCTTACGCAAATATAATGGGTTCATTGGTTGCCTCAAGGTCAGTGACCGTATGTTTCATATAGGGCTCACTTTCGACTCGGATCTGGTTGTTCCTACCTTTATACGGGAGCCACAAATGGGACCAATCCATGGCGAAGTAACCTTGTAGTTTTCTTGACCAATCCCAGCTTCGTAGAAAATCGTAGGCCTCAAGAATGTCTACTACAACTATGTCTACTACAACTATGTCGATGCAATGATGGAATCGAAAGTCTAAGGAGATGTGTATTAGGACATTATTCAACTGGCCCACAGTAGGAACCTGGGACCTATCTAGCTGAATGATCCTGGCATCGGTTTTCTCGCGACAGATATTCAAATTTTTTAACACAGACAAGGGCATGACATTAATGGACGCGTCAGAGTCAACGAGGTAGTTATGGACATTGAAATTTAAAATCTCAAAAGACAGGAGGAACGTGGGCGTAGATCCTCGCAAATTAGAATTCACAGCATTGACGATGGACTGGAGGTTTACTGAGGCCTGGGAAGGTTTGGAGTTGCTGGTTCTTGACGCCGAGGTAGGCCTACTTGCTGAGGACAGGTTAGCGAAAGCCTTGAGAATCGGATCACTTTGGTTGGCTATTCGGGCAAGTTCATAAAGTGATATATTTGCTCGCATTTTCTTCATGTCTTCGATAATATTTTACCCAGGCTCTGGGTGCGAGGGTGTTTGCATGGGTGTGTTGGGAGAATTTGGTGATGGTCCAGCCTTAGGAGTGCCCCAGGCAGTGGTGGAGCTAGAATTTTCAGAGGTCGGAGTCAAAGCGTGGTTTTCTCTGCTTGGGGGTAGGATTTTCCTCAAAAATGTTTTCCTCTTCTCGTCAAAAGTGTGATCGCCTACTGGGGCTTTTCTCCTCAGGATATAGGTCCGGGGGGGGGCTTGGATTGGGATTGTCAACCATATTAATATTCACCACAGATTGAGGCCCTTATCTGCAGATCACTTTGAAGGTCAGGACCATTGATCCTAAATTTTCATCCAGAGGAGAGACTTCTTCGTCATCTAGATCAACTTGCTCCTCAAGCTCTCTTGCCGTCTGATCTTTTAGTAGTTGATTCACCACTGCAGTCATATTATTAATCTATTGGGGGCAAGTTCTCTCAGAGTGGGAAGCCTAATGAAATGAGCAGAATTTATCTTTGCTAATCTCTTCTACGTTGAATTTTGTGTCAGGATTGGGCGAAGGACGATTGGGCGTGCTATTGTTATTCCTAAAGAAAGGCTTTTGGGGTTTTCTACTTGAGGTAGGATCATTTTTTTTCCTCTTCAAATCAGAGACTTCATTTATTAAGAGATTTAGGGATTTAGCGATGTTTTCAAAACTGAAAGGATACTTATCCTTGTCCCTGGACTTACTGGTTGAGGGTTGTGCCTTCTTCCCGGCAGATATTGGATAATCTCGATTGTCGTGATTTAGACCCCCTATGGAAAGCATATATTTCTTATCGGCGAGAGCAGTGGTGAAATTCTCGACAAGGGTGGCTCTGGCTTCGCATTTATCAAACACAATAATGTCCCGTGACAGGGCCCTTGTGTAATAGTCTATAGTGATAGAATCGTCAAAGGCCATGTTTGGGGGGAACTTGTTCAATATGGTCACGAAACGTTGGTTGAAATCTTTGACCTTTTCTTTCTTTTGGAACTTCAAGGTGCTCAACTCCGTAAGGAGCATAGAAGGGGTTTTGTCCTCAGATAATTTCTCAAGGAATGTTCGGCGGAATTCTTCCTAGGTCGAGATGGAAGCTACAGGCATTGAGTGATACCAAGTAGCGGCCTTGTTTACTAAGGTGCGCAGAAAGAGCTGACATGCTACGTCATCGTACTACACCCTCAACGTTTGCAAGGCCAGTTAGAAGTTACTAATGTGGTCTTTGACTAATGTCCCCTTTTCGGGATCGAACTTGGGAAGGTGCTTCTCCAGGTGTTGAGGCATATCGTGAAGAGGGCCTCGAACACCTAAAGGCGATTGTGCCATCCAGGTTAGGGGTTGCACCTACCTTGCCCTGCGAAAAGGTGAAATTATGATAGGCTCAGTTTCATTTTCAGACTCTCTCCCAGCTTCGGACCTGGAGGCTTCGCCCTCATGTTGAGAGTGCATGTCTTGATTTCAGGTAACTCGCAGATTTCAAAATTCCTATAATTCATCAAATTTATGTAGCCACCAAAGTTGCCATTGAATAGAAAAGGATGTCGCTTTCGGTTTCGATGGAGGTCATGAGTATGGTCTGTGTTTCGATCGTGTCCTCAACCTATTCTGGCCCCTCCCCTTTGGGGGTCATTTGCTTGGGTGTTGTCATTTAAAGGATGATTGGCATGGGGTCCCGTGTTCGGTTGGACTAGTCAATTATGAATAGTATGAGACATGTAAAAGAAATATATTCATGGTGTCAATACACAGAAGCTTCCATAAGATCCAATAGTGAATCCAAAAAATTCATTTGTATTCATTCCCAGAACATACGTTCAATGCTGTACAATTATATATATATCTCTCTCTCCTTTTGGAATCCCAAAAAAGGTCTCGACATTCTCTTGCGAGGGAGTACATAAAGAACAAAAGTGACTTGTGGGCTACCCTATCTCTTCGCTTCCCTGATTGTTGTGATGGCCTACGACTTGGGAGCAACTGCGACCTGCGACTTAAGTGGAGTCGCGACCTACAACTTGATAGCTTTTATGACCTGCGACTTGGCAGCCTCTGCAACCTGTAAATCCAGTTACTTTCATGGGAGAAAATTTGTGATAGACAGGACTGGGGTTTCCACCTATTGCTGCTCCTTGAGGTGGGTTTTCCAGGTTTGGTATTCAGTGGCTATTGGGGTGATTTGAGGCATGCCCTTACTTAGCCTGTGCAAATATTCAATTGCATCTGGAACTAGTGTGCGCTTCTTCGTATTGATTTGATTGGAAAACAAAGCTAGCTTGGGGTAGATCCTGACCGGTGCGACGACATACTAAACGATGTTCTCCTTGGTGGCTGGGAGGTCCTTTGAGCTGGCTGCCTATCTAATCGGATCTAGGAAGGACTGCATATCTTGCAGTACTTCCTCTCGAGCCCTTTTTTTGGTCAAGGTACCCAGGGAAGGTATGTGATGCACTTTCGCCATCAAGTCGATACCATTGATGAGATGCTCGTATGAGGTCATTACTTTCTCCACATCCTTCGTGATTTTATCTATAGATTGTAGTTTCATCCACATTTGTACTTTTTCATTATGATTTCAGATCCAATCCTTCTTTGGAAGAGTAGCAGGGGCCTGTGGGTATTTTTCAGACCATTCCAAGATGCTATAGTGTTGTATAGGCCTCTTTTAGTTGGGCAGGATTTTTCCTTGTTTCTACTTGGACTCCTACCAAGGGAGCGACTGTTTGCCTCAGCCTCATCATTTCTTCGTAGAATTGTATCATAGTATTACCCAAGATGTCCAACTCTCCTTCGATGGCGGCTTGTAGTCCACTGGCTTGAGTGAGTGCAAGTTGGAGTGTTTGGTTTTCAGTTTCCAAGGCCTTCTTATCCTCTTCTGCCTGAGTGGCCCTTCGCTCAGATATATAGAGCCCGATTTGCAGTAATAAGATTTCTTTGCTCATTTTGCTGATGTTTAATCTATGGTGGCTACAAAAGTGGTTCCGACAAATGCTATCATTATGGGGTTTGTCCTGGTGTCTAGGACTATGTCCTTCTCTGTGGTTATTTCCATAGGCTCGGCCAGATTCCGGGCAAGACATTTCCTTCTCTCTTGCCTGATATTGTGAGTGTACTAATCGTGATATAGTCTTGTTAGATCTAGTACATCAACTTATTCTTCCTATGAGATACCGATTTTTGAAAATGGGAGGTGCCCTCCTGTCATAGGAGTTGTTGGGGGTATGTCAATAGGTGGCAGGTTTGCCCACTTCTCGATTTGCAAGGGTTGTGACTCGCTCACCTCTGCCTCCTTGGATGTTTCTTCCCATTGTTTTTGAGTTTCCTCTTCCTCCCTCCTTTTTTCTGCTTCTTCTCTGTCCTGTTCCTGCTTCAGCCTATTTTTCGCTTCCCTTCTATGTTTTTCTTCTTCTTCTTTCTTTCTGCGAGTCTCCTTTACTTGCTTCTTTCTTTGTTCATTCCTCTGCTACTTTTTCTGTTGTTCTTCTGCTTGTTGCTTCTTTTGCTGCTCTTCTACTTGCTGCCTTCGCCTCTCTTCTTCTTGCTGTTGCACCAGAGCATCTTGGGTTTTCTTAAGTTATTCTTCTCTTTGCTTTTGCTCAGCATTTCATTGTGCCTTGGCCTCTTTGTCTCCTCCTCCTTGTGGATCCTCAGGAGTTTCATTTCCCATGGTTTTTCTGGGCTTTTTGTGCAGAGAGTTCGATGCTCCTCCCGTTAGTTTTTTCCATTTCATGGCATCCGATCTCTCCTATAGGGTCTGGTCATCTTGAGACTGATCTCCTTAGTTTCCATCCAAGTCAAGTTCCTCTTTAGGAGCTTCCTTTCTGAGTGCATTATACCAATTATTGAATTCATCTTCTACGGCGCACTCTGTGTGCTGATAAGTCCAGTTAAACTTGGCGTACTTGCAGTGTGCGGGGACGATCTTTACGGGGTCATAGGACCGGAAAGCCAAGTTCATGAAATGGAATCCCTTTAGGTGTTCGGCTTCTGCTTCCACTTCCTTGAAGTATTTGACCTTGTAGGCACCAATGGTAGTGGGAGGGTAGGTCATGGTTTCTTCTTGCCTTTATCAGTGTCTTGGAGAAACCACCTGTCATTTGGTAGCATAATTCTTGTAATAGCATCTTATCAGTAACGAATTTGGGCAATTCATGGGGCGCCTTGAACAATCTAATGTGCTATCTTAATAATCGTCTCCATGGCTCTTCTGGACATGCAGAGTGGATATTCATTAAATAGATGACGGTATAGTGCGGTGATAAACTTATCTAAGATCACATCAATGTATTGCTTATATTTAGTATCCAAGTAAATATTTAGATCCTTAGGGATCAGTCCACCAGCCATTGCATTCCAATTATGTGCCCAATCAACAAATTTACATCGTGAGCATATTGCATCTAGAAGGTAGGAAGCCATATAGAACTCTGATGCTAATCCTTCCTCCGGCACTTGTGTTGTTGATATGTTGGGCCTTAGAGCTGAAATTAATAGATGCGCGCAATTTAAGCGAGTGTCGTGGCTGGTGACTGCGTAAATGAGGGGAACCCATGCCCCACTGAAGGTAGTGGCATTCATCCTGCCATACATCCGACACATCATGGTTGCGAAGAGCCTGTACACCTTCCTCAAACCCTCGATATTTTATTCTTGATATTTATTTCCTTTGAACTTTTAAGGGTCTTCCCACTAGCGCCTTAGGGTGTCTTGTACCGGCACATCATGTGTTGCGATCCACTAGGTGTTGAAGGATTCCTATTTACTCAAGAGTGAATAATATACTTCGGCATCCCCCCGATCAGGTTGTCGAAGGATTTCCCTGTGTGGTCTCGGATTACCTAGTGCTTTGAATCCACGTTTTGGAGGATCCATTCAATCATTTCTGTGCATGGGAAGATTGGAGGGTGGGCAGCCACATAATGAATTTTGGACCTCTTCACTTGTATGTATACGTGTTGGTCCAAGAGGTCTTCTGGGAATTCCTGCTTCATGAACTCTTGGTAGAGTTCATACTAGGAAATCTTTGCACCTTTTCCGAAAACACAGGCGGTGTCCCCGTAGATGGGAGTGGGCGGTGGAGGCATGTCACCCTCCGATGGATCTATTTATGGGGTCTCGTGCCTTCTGTGAACTGTCAGGGGGCCCGTGTCGCTTGAGGTTGAAGAGATAGAAACACACTCGAGTTTGGCTTCGATATTACCTGACATATTCAAAAAATAGTCCCGCGATAAGACATACGGCATGGAGGCAAATAGAAAAAATACCTGACTGAACCAAATAGTGTCCTAGCCGGTTTGGGAGTCTAAGTGATCAACAGGATGGGTCACAACAAAGAATCCTAGGTCGTTGCGACCTGCATTGGTTGCAAAGGTTTTGGTCTGGAAGGGATGCGACTTGGCGACCCAGTCGCAGGGTCGCAAGGTCGCGTCTGCGTGAACAATTAGTATTCAGTGACTTTGCGACTTAGTGACCCAGCGACCAGGTCGCAAGGTCGCAAGTTCGCGAGGTTGCGAGGTCGCAAAGTCTCGAGGTCGCATTAGGTTTTTCTGGGCGTAAAATCAGGCCGACACAACCTATGAGGAAATTGGGGAAATATCCAAGCGAACGAAGAAAATCAAGCTTGAAGGGACCATAGGAGGTATAGGGAAGGGTATCCAAAGTAGCAGGATGCAGAAAAAGGGGTCAGAACTAGTCTGGTCATGATGGGATGAGTAGGGGAGAGAAGTATCCTTAGAGGGAAATAATGTAAGGGAAAGGGCTGCAGCTAAGAGGAGACTAAGGTGATTAATAACCTAGCTAGGGGTAGGTAGGGTCAACAGTAAAAATAAATGGGAAATGCAGGAGGTTTCAACGACTTACCTGGAAAAAACGCACTCTGGTTGGCCTGTCATATGCTTTGTGAACTCCATCATGCTGGTTTAATGTGACCTACGCGGCTCTTGTATATATAAAGAAGTCGCATGTGTGGGCATTAATGGTGGTCGCAAGGTCGCATAGGAGGTTAGTTGAATACATTTGTGACCTTGCGACCTAGGGGTCATTAGTTCGCGAGGTTGCATGGTCGCAAAGGTAAACTTCTGAAAAATTTTGCGGCCTAGCGACCTGGCAACCTTGGCTAGGTCGCAAGGTCGCTAAATTGCAAAATATTGAAGATTGAGGGAAGTGCGACTTTGCGACTTTGAAAATTTACTTAGAAGAAAAACTTAAAGCCATATTTTTATTTGAGGTTACCTGTCCAGGGTGGGATTTTGAGGCCTAGGGTTGATGCTGGGAAACAAGCATGTCCTCATCAAAAGTAGCAGGGGCTCTGAAATTTCAGAATGATGCCAAGGTTCGGAGGGTGTTGTAGTGGCTACACCAATGTGTCAAAGAAAGCCTTATATAAATCTAGTTGACTCTATCATAGGATTTAGATAGATTTATCTTGATGACAACCCGCTTTATGTTTGAATTTTTAAACTGTGTAAGCCCTCTCAAGCCACTCCCATTGCTTTCTGAATTTTCCTTCCCTCTCAAAAACCAAATTGTTCATTGGAGATTGATTTTGAGAGAATGAGCTTAAGTCTATATGCAATCACTCGTTGAGATAAGTTTCATTAGCATTTGAGACAATAAAAAAATGGTCTTTTTTTATGGATTCTACAACAATTTGACTTGAAAAAAGAATTAAATCATTAAAAACATGTTTTTGGTATGAATTTTTTTTTAACCTGGTTTTTAAATCACTGAAATTCGATGTCAAACGATGAAATTATAAACAAAATACTGACAGGTTGTCCAAGGTACAACTTCTTGCTAGGTAAAAGTGAATTTCATTTTTATTTGTCTTCCTAAGTGATGTTTTATGTATATGTGCATATATGTATATTTAGAAGTTGTAACATATGATATATGCACATATACGAAATATATGTGCATATACAAAAGATATGTGTGTATGCAGAAGTTATGCATATACGGAGGATATACACATATACGAAAGATATGTGCATATGTGCATGCTCTGCATATCTAGAGATTGTTGTATATGCATATTATGAAAGTTGCGAACATACCCAATCTGCGACACAACATGATCTAGTAGACCAAGTGATTTGTAATAAAATAATTTAGCTAACTAGCTTAAATTATTCCCAAATCACTTTTACATAAGACTCGACTAGAACACTAGGACTCACCTAAGACTCTAACGAAGAATTCCACCCTAGCTTTGGGCTGAGGTTGGAAGGAAAACCTCTGCCAACCATCCGTGTTTAGAAACACAAATGAGTCAGTGAGACGAAATATTGACTTCTTGCAGCTTGAATCTCAACTTCAGCAAGAATAATTACATCAGCAAAGTCATCAAATAAATAATAATTTAAATAATTATTCCTAGAGGAGTATCTGTCATTAGATCTGTGGTTCAGAAATTTGGAACCACGGATCGGGCCGGTACAGTTTTGAATTTTCAGGAACCGTCCTCGCCGACATGATCCACGGTTCCCACGGCGTAATGTATGCAAACACATTTCACTTCGAAATCTAATATAATGATGCATGCAATTAATATTTTCTTTTCATGAATTAACATAGAAATTTATTTCAGCAATTCCATGGATGTTATTATTGTGCACATATTTCTATTAAGAGTCTATAAAAATAATGCTAATATCTCCAATGAAATTAATAATCTAATTTTCTCTCATAATTTCCAAGTTTTCTTGTTAAGGTTATTGTATGCATTTTTTTTCCTTCAATATATAAAATCATGGTGTTATGACTTTATTATAGCTATATTTTACATGCAGATATCTTTACTACTGTATATATGGCATTGAAAATAGAGATGGGGTGAAACTTTTCAAAAGATACATTATGGTCCACCTTAGGGATGAGCGCTATAAAATTCAATTTGAAAGCCGAAAGAATTTTTCTCTCCTTTCTAGATTCTTCAATTACCGTCAAAAGGCCATTCCCTATATTCAGTCCTAGGAAGAATTCGACAGCCTAGCCAACTGGACTTGGGCTCTTGTCTTTCTGAAAAATATGTAAGATTGTTTTAAGTTCTTCCTCAAGTACTTCTTTTATGATGCCTTGCTCTCCTTTTCTTCAACAAACCTTGGGAAAAGTTGTGCAAGTATGATTACTTATGTAATTGTGGCATATGTTAGAGCACAAAAAATATTATGAAATTGACTCTTTCCTAGAGTTGCTAAGCCTTAAAAGTTTGTGACCTCCCTACTAGTGGGATCCTAGAGACTCTAGATGGTGTTGCACATTTTCCTTCCGTTAGTGAAAGTCTGGAAGAATTTGTTTTTTCCATCTCCACATTCCAACCAAATTGCCCTTATTTTTAGGTGCTATTTCACCTCTCTTTCTTCTAGGAGCACTTTTTTTCTCTTTTCCAAGATTTATGAGTGCCTTTGTAGAGTGAGGATAGTTGATACCTTCCTCTTCTTGATTTGAAAGATCCCGAAGTTGCTTTTCAATCTCCGTGAATTCATGAACTTCATCTAGTTTCTTCTTCTTTTCCCATTCCCTTGTTTATTGTTTGATAAGTCTTAGATTGGCTTCAAATTGGATAGCAGTTAAGGGGCTTGTATTGGGATCAAAATATTTTCAACGAGTGTTTACCATGAATAATAAATTCTCCTATTTTAATCAATAGGAGTTCATCTTGAAAGGATTGTCTGGCTTCTGCGATGCCCCTTTAATTTCCAGAAATATAGGGGAATAATCCAATTCTCCTCCAACCCTTTTCCACCATTGGATCAGGGAACATATTTCCACCAAGGACTTCGAAAGTAAGAATTAGTTTATTCTCTTAGCCACCCTATATACCATTGTACGTTGATTCCTACAGGTAGGGGCTAATTTTTCTAGTTCCACATCCACCAATTTGATCTATTCAATTTTACTCAAAAAATAGTTAGCCAAAGGATTTGTCCTTGCCCTTGGACCCCAAGGTTCAAATTCACCAGGAGAGAAATTCAAGCCTCCACCTGTAATAAAGGAATCTGATCTTATTATGGATTTTTTAAAAGAGTCTATCCCATAAATCCTTTTGGTTGAGAGAGGGCCCATATAGATTTTAAAAATCAATATATGTTCCAAATTCCTCATAAAAAGCCTCAACTCCCAAACTATAATACATGCTCCAAAATTTCAAAAAATGAATGTTTCTCCCTTTCCATCCCACATATATCCTTCCCAATCTTCTACAAGCATCTAAAGCCATGAACCTCCAACCATCCAAAAGAGATTTTGGACACTTGGCTATCGATTCGCCCTCACCTAAGGTACCTTGAAGAAAAATTACATCAAGACAAATAACTTCTACTAACCTCCTTCGAGAAATTTTTCTATGCGGACATGCTAGGCCCTTGTAGTTAAATGAGAGCAGTTTCATTTGGGAACACCTCATGGGGTTGTTAATGCTCTAAGCGCCCCTTGAATGGATTGTCGTTTTCTTGCAACTAAGTCTTCTCGAGATTTTTCTCTGGCTTTAGTCAATTAGGACTTTCTACCCCTTCCTCTACCTTCAATAGTGGAGAGGGAGAGATTACCCAATCCCCAAAAAATACCCTCATTTTGAGGCGAAACCGACTAGGAGCCTAGGTTATACACAACAACTCTCACTTTGAAGTTCTTAGAGTGAGCACCTGAGTTAGAGGATGTAAGGGAGGAATACATGCTTTTCATGTTTGGACATAGGCACAGGACGTGAGGGGGTGAAAAAAACATTGAGAGAGGAGAGATGGTAGATAGGGATACTTCATTTTCCATAAAAAAAACCCATGGCTTCTTTCATCTATCTTTGAATGATTGATTATGATTTCATTAAAAAAAAGGGAAATGGATGAGGGGGGAGGAGCTAGGATTGTACCTTCCTTGGTCTTCAACATTTGCCTTTCCTTTGAGGCTTCAACTGCATTTTCCTCTTATGCCCTTGGGAGTTCATGGAATCCAAAGATAGATTGAGCATATGGTGCCACTAAGACTTATATCGAGTCTTTGATCTTGGTTCCAAAGTCCTGTTTTTTTTTTTTTTTTTAATAAAATCAATTATATACCAAAAGAGGATTGAGGAGGCTAAGCTCCTCATTACAAAATAACTGTACCGGGCCAAAAGAAAGGGTGAGCAAGAACAAAAGCACCAGTCTCTCAAGAGACTAGACTTTCTTTGAAGTTCCCATGTTTTCCCACTACATCAAGTTTGAAATTTTTTATAATCTGCTGCAACAACAACATACATTTCGATTTCATACTATTATAACTATAAATAAAATAGAAACTAAAGACTCATGAGTTGCACAAAATTTCCACTGAGACATAATTAAAGAGGTTCTTATTCTTATTCCTCACTGTATATGAGTCTTCTTCCATGGTCATCTGAATTAGAGCCTTCCTCTGGATTTTTTGTAATTACATCCCACAAAAACTTAATAATATTTTCCAGATGGGCACATTTGTTGGTGATTTCTGAGAGTTCCTTCTTGATCTCTTGCAGTTGATGCAGAATTTAAGTAGCTTATGATTTGCTTTGAAAGAAAAATTGTTTGACTTGTTCTATGACGAATTTGTGGGCTCTACAATGGACACATGATTTTGTCTTCGACGTTTCCAATGGATCCATATCCACACTGCTTGAGAGGACCTGCAAAAAAATACTAAGAGAGGAAGAGATGCAACAAGACAAGTGAAGGTGAAGGTGGGAGAAGTAGCGCAGGTGAAAAAAGGGGAGAAATTAAGGAGCGAAGGGCTCGTAGGGAGAAAGAAAACATAGCAAAAGCCTAACGAAGATGACAATGGATCAGAAGCACTAAGCGGAAGGGGAACAGAGCAACAAGGGAGGGAGTGAAGTAAAATGGAGGGGAGGGGGTGGATTAAATAGAATGATGAGAGGGGAGGGAGTTGAAGGCGGGAGGGGGACATGATCGGGTCACAGGAAAAAGGAGGGGGAGGGGCATCTCCAACAAAGATACACATGCTCAAAGAAATCATCTTGGGGCAGAGAGCTACTGCAAGGAGGATTTGGAGAAGATCATGCACCTGGCATGAAGTGAGAGGTGCAATTTTTAATGTGAACGAGCTCCAGTTGTGAGAAAACATAGCATGGGGTGAAAGGATAAACCAAAGGTCATGGTATTTAAATAAATCAAATTTCATTTTCAATCCATGCTTCTCTTGGTGATCGTGCCACCACGTTATTTTCTTGAGTATCTGCCCTTTTGTTGTTCTCTCTTAAGATATGCAGGAACGTGGTTTGACCCAAATCTTTTAGTTGTTGCCCGATCCAGTTATGATGTGACTTAGTGCTGCATATTTCAATTTGGTATTTTTAACCATTTCCTATATAAGGATGGAGGAATCACCCAAAATTTCTGGGTTCATTAAGTTTTTTTTTTGAATTTTGGCTCCCAGAAGGAACCCATATGCTTTTGCCTTATTGTTTGAAACCATGCCCAATCCCGAATCGAAGGAGATGGTGTTTTGCTTGCCTAGAAAATAGATAATGCCTCCTGCCCCTGCTTTCCCTGGGTTATATTTTGATGCTCCATCAAAGAAGAGGCATGGTATTTTGAGTGAGCTCATCCATAATATGAATTTTTCCTCCTTGAATCGAATTTTCCAATTTTGTTTGACCTCTTTTTGTTTGGGCAAGTTTGGCCACTTTAGCCTGATGTCTGCATAATTGATCCATGTTCTTTATTCTTGTTGTAGCTGGTTGAAGTATATTTTCCTTGTTCCTTTGGCTGTTAGGACTCTGTAGCTAGCCCCCATGTTTTTGAGAGCACCCTTCTAACTTCTGGTTTAGTGTTCTTGAAGATTTGGTTGTTCCTTGCAAGCCAAATTTTCCAGCAGAGGAATGAGGGGATGCTTATCGATAATATTTTGATGGTGATATTGTTTTTAAGAGAGTAAGGGTACCTGTTTTTCCATGCTACGTAGAAATAAGTGATAGGAAGAGATAGATTCACTTCTGTTTTCGAAGGGCTCACAAGGAGATTACAACAATATCTTGCAAATTTTCATTCAAGAAATAGGTGTTGAATGTTTTCTTCTGCGTTGAGGCACATAGGACATCAAAAAGGCCTGATATGACCTTTTTTCCTCAGGTTTTCGGTTGTGAGAATTTTCCCGTTTAAAAGTGTCCATATAAAAAATTTAATTTTTGGGAGGCTTTCTATTTTCCACACCGATTTCCATGGAGACCAGTCAAGGTTCCCTTGCTGCTCTTGCAATTTTAGATATCCCGATTTCACTAAGTAGTCCCCTCCGGATGGGTTCCAAATGAAAGAGTATTGCTTTCCTTGTTTGATAGGTGTTGCTCCTTTGTGGAGGGAAATGAGAGAATCCCATTGATGGTTAAGGTCATGAGGGATACCTAGATTCTTCCATTGTTTCCATGTTCTGTCTTCCTGGTCCCATTGTGATATTGATTCGAGAGTGCATAACCCTTTTGAAATCATCCATCTCGTTATTCTTTGAACTTCTTGGCAATTGGGTAATGGAAGCATTCCCATTATACTGTCATTCAAAATATTTGTATTTCAACCATCACTTGACAATCTTGAGATATTATCCTTGATGAGAGGTAGAGACTTTTTTATGAGTCTCTACATTTGAGAGTTGGGTCTTATTGGAACTTTGTTTGAGAGAAGGGAGAGTCGAGAGGCATTGATGTATTTGGATTTTAGAACCTGCTTCCACCAATGGTTGTCTCTAGTGATGAATATCCATACTAATTTTTCTCCAAAGGCCAAGTTCATCAGTCCTGGAAGCCTGGTTGAGAGTCCTACTTTCTCATAGGGATTTGTAACTTCCCATTTTATGAGGTTGATTTTTTTTGTCTCTGTTTTTCCTCCTTCCATGGAAAGATTTGAATGATTAATTTCAATTTCTTGTGCACACTTTCAGGAGCAAGAATTGTAGAAAATTGGTAGAAGGGGAGCACTGCAAGGATTGAGTTGATTAATATAACTCTTCTAGCAAGATTAAGCCAAATAATCCCCCAAGCTTGTGTTTTTATTTTTTTTCTCTATATAGCTGGTCCAAATTTCTGCCCTCAGATTTTATTTTGATACTGGCAGGCCCAAATAGAGGAAGTGGTTCTATTGAGCTTGGATCGGAATATCAAGGATTTGTGATATTCTTTGGAGGGTGCGGGGTGGAGTGTTCCATCCATAAATTCTACTTTTGTTGTTATTGAGAAAACAACCTGAAACTTCCATGAAATTGTCAAGCACTTTTTTAATCTTCGAGCTACAATATAGAATGTTCCTCCCATTAGAAGAATGTCATCTATGAAAATGAGTATTTTGTACTCTTGATGCCAGTGCTAAACGAGAGACATGTTATAGTATGGTTTCTTATGCAATACTCAAGGTTTCTAGTCAATGAGTTAGCCATTAATATATAAAGGAAGGCAGAAAATGGGCAACCTTGTCTCAATCCTTGAGAGCTTTGAAAATATTCACAGGTCCTTCCATTGATGAGAGGGGCTATCCGTGGGCTGACAACACAAGCGTTTATAATTTCTATGAACTCGGTGGAGAAGCCAAATTTGTTTAGGACATCTGCTACGAAAGACAGGTTAAATTTGTCGAAGGAATTTTCCATGTCAATTTTTAGAATGAAGCCCTACTCTTTTTTTGCTAAAATTGAGTGCAATGCCTCTTGAACGATCATAATGTTGTCCACGATCTGCCTGTTGGATACAAATCCTCCCTGGTTTTCTGAGATTAAGTTAGGAAGAAGTGGCTTGATGTGGTTTGCAAGGATCCTTGAGATGATTATGTAAGATGATTTTCATACTGACATGGGCCGAAAGAGATTGAACGTTAATGGTCTTGCTTGTTTTGGGATGAAAGCTAGGAAGGTCAAATTTGTATATCCTCCCAAATTCTTTTTCTGGAAGGCGTATCTAATCATTCTTAATAGATATTTTTGAACAATGTACCAAAAGGAATGATAGAAAGCTATAGAAAACCCATTCGGTCCAGGAGCTTTATCAGGCTGAAGGTCCCATATAGCTGCCATGACCTCATTTTTTTCACTTCTTTCAAAAGATCTAAGTTTATTTCATCATTTATCCTCTTTGGAATGAACTTTATGAATCCTTCGTTACCTGGGTTTTCTGGCTCAACTGTTAATAAGTTTTTGAAGTGTTTAAACAATTCATTTTTTAGATCCTCTTTCCCTTTGATCTCAAAATCTCCTTCACCTTTTATTTTATCTATCTGGTTTATTATTCTTCTGATCTTTGTTGTGTTATGGAAGAAGGTGGTGTTTTTATCCCCTGCTTGAATCCATAAATGTCTAGATTTGAGCCTCCAATCTTCCTCCTCTTTCCTATTATTCCTATAGATTTCCTAGTGGAGCTCTTTCTCCTTCAGTAGATTCTCTTTTGTGTGCTCCCTGCCTTCTATCTTCTCCTGAATTTTTTCCATTTCTCTCTGTAATTCAGCCTTTATTTTTTGTGGTTCACCCAGATTTTTAGACTATTCTTGAAATTTTTTACTTTTGTTTCCCAAACATAGCTTGGAAAACCCATGATTTTTTTCTTCCATGTTGTTGTTATTATTTGATTTAATTCTTATTTGCTGTTCCATAACGGGTTATATCGAAATCGGAGAGGTCCCAAGCTTTCAATTTTTCTAAGAATAATAGCCATTAGTTTATGGTCAGAGGCTATTGAAGGGATTATTTTGGATGAGACAGAGATGAATTTTTTTTAAGATGTTGTCTTGTATTAAAATTTGATCCAACCTCTCTTTTATATTACCATTCCCTATTCTCTTATTATTCCAAGTGTATTTCTCCTTTTTTGGGGAAATATCCATTATATTGTGACACTCTATAATGTCTTCGAGGGAATCTCAAGATGGATCAACATCAAAATTTCCCCTTGATTTCTCATCAGCATTCATAACCAAGTTTAAATCTCCTCCTACGATAAGCCTCTTATTTTGATCCATCAAAAGGTTCTCTTTGAGGGATCTCCAACATATCTCTTTGTCTATGTAGTGAGTTGGGGCATATAAATTGAATAGATATATTTGTGTGTCTAATGCTTTATTTCTTAATTCATTTATGATACAATGTAGTTTTTTTGTTGGTTTTTCAATTCCCATTTATCCTTCCTCCACATTATGCAAATTCCTCCCAATGCCCTAGTGGCCTGAAGAGTTGAGCCATCATAGTTCCTTGGTTTTAGAATCATTTATTTCATTTCTTGTTCATTGGTTTTAGTTTATTGGATCATAAATATATCACGTTTTTCCATTGTTATGAGGTCTTTTGCTGCATTTAATTTTGAAAGGTGTCCCAGGCCTCTACAATTCTAGGAGACCAGATTCATTACTTGCTTTGGTTTGATGCAGAGGGACCTTTCCCTCGGATAGGTTGTTGACTTTTATCCTTATTCCCTAAAATTTTCTCAAGGAAGGAGTCCATTGGTTGTGTACCCATAGCCATTTCCTTTGCCGATGCTTCATCCCTAAGTTCCTTATTTGTCTTTATTCAGGTTTTTTTGGAGGTCTAAAGATATGAGGGATTCCTTAGACTGATTTCTCATAAGGATTCCATGAAAGGAAGGAGGAGGGTGGTTGAGAGGGATGGAAGGGATGAGGGAAGGGGTGAGGGAAGGGGTAGGAGGAAAAGTATAACAACCTCTTCCCACATCTACCCAAGTAGCCAGCTAACCAGGGTAAACATGTGACGAGAGGCTACTAATATGAGATTCAACCTCCTAGATGACCTTAAGGAAGTGGAACCAACGAAAACACCAAAAACACACCATACACTGCATCATTGACATCCCCAGGGGGTAACCCAACCTCTCAAGGCCCTGTTCCCTAAGGGGGGACTGATTTTTAGCCCCTTTGAGGCTGATCTGTGGGATTTTAAGGGAAAAGGATTGGTTATATATCCTAGAGCCGTGGTCTAGCCTTGGTAAGGTAGTGACTCAAGCCCAAACAATAAATTTTCTTCCTATAGCTCTGGGATCTGTGCCACATTTTCAACCCCTGAGCCCAGGTCATTGCCCAAAACTTCATGTAACTCCAGGAGAGTGTAAATAACATTAAAACAAACATATGGAAGCAATCAAATCAACCGACCCCACCCATCCATGACATGAATTTCGTCAAACATGTCACAATCATAACATCTACAAGTATAAACAACACATTTAAACAAAGGCGTCTCTTTCTTGTCTGAGAATGGATAAGAAGAATTTCTCCCATACATAATATGCTATCAAACAATCAATTTTACCATAGATACATTGTATATTAAACAAGTAAAAACATGGAGAGAGTCATACCTCATCATTGTCACAATACATGCTTATAACCAACATAATACCAACATAAATACCATGGATATATCAATAATAGAATCCATATATATACCAATGCATATACACATCAAATACCAAGGAAATGAACCTTTCATTAATGAGTGTAAAAACCAATCTGGAATGGGACTTCCACGTTCCACCTGACCATAAACATGGCTGAGTGAAATGTCACGTCAACCAGTCACCCCGTGCCCTATTCTAAGCATGAATGTGGGACTTTATCAAACACATCAATATGTTATCACTCCAATAATTTCCAAGGGTTGTTATCTGTGTTTAAGAAATATTAGAGGTAACTATCAACCTACTTTTGAGATCAGGATCTAGCCTTCCTAATGCTCAAAGAGGGCTCTCTCTTTATGATTTAACTTTGTTGTTTTCAGTAGATTTTAGACTAGTTATGTAAAATTGGTTCGGTTTGAATTTTTTTGGTGGTGGAATTACTGATTTAGATGGATAGATGTCTGTCTATTTTCCATTGGGCTATGGAGTCAATGTATTAAGCAAACAAGGCAGAATAAAGTTCTAAAGGAAGTGTTCATAGGGAAAGGTAGCTGAGCAAAATCAGACCTTTTAGGCTGGATGGTGAAGTGGTTTTCAATAGGGATCAAGGAGCAGTTAAGGATTCCTTAAACCAGATGACGAAGGAAGGTGAAAGAGGTCAATCGAGATGGGAGAGAAATTAAGGATTCTCAGATAAAGATATCATAAGAAAACATTAAAATGAATAACAGTTCAGAACAGAGTGTACTTAAACAATTTCTGCAATAATATTCCTATTATAACATTTAAATTTGGAAAAATATACAAGCTTATGGAATACTTAAGAAAATAACAATGAACAATTGAAAGATACTTCGCTAAAGTAGCTCAACACATGAATCATGTAATGCAATGCCTTTATTACTTGTCCTACCTGTTGACTTGAAAATGGTACAATAAACCCTCAGGTATTTAGATCAATTAAAACTATAGAAATGTTCAGGAATCCACCCTTAATACTTCCAATTATGAAGTATTTATACAAAAACTAATACAAAATATCCTAAAACCGATTTAGGAATTATTCAAGGGAGATAAAATATCTTCATGCAAGAAGATAGAGACACCTAGGTAACTAAATGCAAGCTGTCCCTGCTTATTTGGATTTATTTTTTGCTCTTTGATATTTTGCTTCTTTATCTCTATAACTATTGCTTTACGCTGGTTGCATATTTACGTTGGCTGACCTTTTCTTTTAACTCTGTTTTCTGATCTTTAAACTCTGTCTTTCATTTGTATCTACCTGTATCTTTTTACTGTTTTACCTTGACTGCTCTTTTACCCGACTGTTTTGTTTTACTCTTTTTCACTTTTACCAGTCATAGTAAATCACATAATTTCTCCCAGGCTTCTTCATCTGGAATTTTAATATTTACCATCCTCGTATAAATTGTATCAGCCTCTGTGTATTTTGCAAAAGTAGGATTGTTTATAAAAATATGATTTACCTCATGCTGGAGGTAAAAGATATTTTCAAAAGACTGATAGAGTACTCTACATGTAGGAATTCCTTTCATAGAGGAGTTTTTGGACTGTTATTTAGCCACTTCTCTGATTTTATTGTCATAATCTTCATGCCTCATCAGTGTGTCATTTATCACCAAAGGATTAGGCAAACCTTTCTGCCTCAAAACATCAAATTTTACCATGAACCTATTTATTGCTAGCTCCATCGTTTGACACTTGTATTCAAGTTGTGTCATCAGGTTCCTCTTGGAAATTACCTTTTTAACCTCTAAGATTGTTTCATTTCTCTCACTTATCCCAACTTATTCTAATTCTTGCTTGTTTTTAGAATTGAGAAACTTGATAATCTCAGTGGCATCCTCTAGTTTCTTTCCAAGCTCTTCCTTGACTTTATGAATAGCTTCACTAGCTTCCTTGATCAAATATTTCTGCTCAAAGATGACTTGGATAGATGGCCAAATATCATTAACAGAGTTAATGATATTGGCCCATAGTTGTTGCTTTGATTGGGCTAGCGACTCTTTCAATGTCAATTTTTTCTCTAACTTCTGTATCATGTCATTCAATCTATTTGATTTCTGATTTTCTGATTTATACATGATTTGAGCCAGCTCCTTTTCATCCTCAAGACTTTTTACTTGTTCTTTAAATCTACTGATCCCATTTGTTTTGATTGACATGTCTTGCATAGCTTTAATCAATTTACCCGCTTCATCAGTGGGATGAGCTGTTGTTGTTGAATCTGTTGTTGGTGTTGCTGAAACTTCTGTAGTAGTTGGAACTATTGTAGCCACTGGAACTGTTGTTTCCACTAGAGCTAATGAAGTAGATAGAACTGTTGTAGTAACTGTAGGAATGTTAGTGACAGGGATTTCTTCCATGCTGGCCTTCTTTTCCTGCACCAATTTATCCATTTCATTCTCCATCTTTTTCAGTTGAGCTGTCAACTGAATGATTAGATTCATCATTTCATCTTTCTGAATTTCATTCTCCAAAACTTCCTTAGTTTGTGGATGTTCAGTGGGAGGAAATTTCAGTTGTTTTTTCAATGCATCAATGTTTGCATACTTTTCCTTGATAAGCTCTTCAGCTGCTTTGATGTTCTTTGGATAATATCCAACCTCCATGACCAATTCTTCAAGTGATTTGATTATGTTATCTTTGGCTTGTGAAGATGTGTTCTCTAGTTTTAACTATTCTTTGATTTTCTCTAGAGAATTTTGTAGCTTTTGTGCACTAATAGCTTTGTTGGTCATAGTAGAATATAACATTTCTCTTGATTTCTCATGGAACTCAAATTGATCTATAGGATGAACATCTTTAGCCATGACTTCAGATGTTGTTTACCTATAGTCTGTTGATGATTTAGGAGACTTTACTGTTGGCTGCAAGAAGATCATCTGCATCTTCCTGGTCTTTTAATAAAATGCTGAAAGTAACCTATTTTGGTCACTAGGAGTCTGTTACCAATATTGGGCATAGGTTACAACTTTCAATGCTTCATTCCTCAATTTAATTTCTTTATACTTCTCCATTGTATCTTGTTTTTTATTTACTGGTTTTCTTGATGAAGAAAATTCAACACTATGTTGCTTTTGAATGATCTGAGCACTAGAGGTTGAAGGCTGATGAATTTCTTTTGAAACAATAGGAGGTGCATTATCCCTGACAATTATATCTGTATCAATAATCTCAACTGTATCAATGACTTCAACTTGTTCAATTACTGGATTCAGCTTGGGATTCTTCCTGTACATTAGTTTGAATTTTGTATCAGTAGTGGTCTTAGCAGAATAAGAACCTTCTTCTCTTGGCCTCTTTGAGTTCCCGTTTGGTGGCGCTAGAGTATGCAAGACATAACTAGTTTCAACCTGCTTTTCTACCTCTTGAAAAGTATTTTCCAACCACTCTGACTAGTTGGAGTACTTTTGAATCTCTGGTTTAGACTCATGGACAAAATAAGTCAATTTGAATTTGATTCTTAGTTTTCTCATGACTCCTAAAGGATCATACTGCCATTTGAAACTATTACTGAACTTGAAATCTTGTAAACACTTATCTGTTTGTTGACCAACATTCCTACTATTGCAAATGAAAGGACCAATTTGTTTTTTGATTTTAAACTGAGTTTTCTTCTTTACTGACAGAAAATTAACTTCATTTGAGTTTAGGATCTGCCTGATGTATTCTAGTGAAAATAGCCTCATTGGGAGGTATTTGGGCAGCTTGTATGGAGTGAGTTAGCTTCCATACACCGTAATTTCAATATGGTTCTGGTATAAATATCAGTCTCCTGTCCTACTTTGTTCTGATAACTGTAATACTTTCTTTATTTCTTCACTGACCCTAGGTTGATTGCTACTACTTAACATGTTGACAACTGGATGAAAAAATGAATCAATGAAGTCCTTGTAGCTAAATTCTGTGGAATCCTTTCTGATCAAGGATGTCCAGAAGACTACATATTTGGGGTTACCCTATGTGTCCAGTTTTTAGAGGCGTACTGCAAACCTTTCAGATTTGAAATATAGGAATAAATGAAACAAAACCGATGAATAATTAAACACTCCTTCCTCTGGTAATTTAACTAATTTCTCATGGATGGCATCTGATAGGTATTGAGAAAAGTTAAATGTAAAATTTGGAGGTTGTCCTGGGCAAAATATGGACATAAAACCTAAGATGTAAGCATCTACATATTCATCAGTAAAGTATCCTAGAATGCAAGACAACATTGTGACAATCTTCCTGGTTCTTTTTGAAAAAAATGAAGCTAAGTAAGGAGGGTTACTCTTTGGGGTTTCTACTGATGGAGGAAGAAAGGTTTGGAATATCTAAAACTTCTTGGGACAGGCCAGCTTTAGATATAATTCAGTGAGGATTTGAATAGACAATGGGGCTTCATCAAGCTTTGGTTAGATCTATAATATCTGGTTTATTGAATCTGTAGTGATTGTGAACAAAATATCTTTGCTATTGGTTACTAGGGCTCTTTCATTGGGCATATAATTAATTTGATAGAGTCTGATGATTTCTGGAAACTGGAAGGTCTGTGGGAAAATATACCTGGGTAGGTTTGAATCCCAGAGAAATATATCATCAACCTGGTCTATGAATTTATCGTGGCTCTAGCAATGGAGCTCTAGGAGGTTGAAATCAGTGATTGTGTCACTGATTTGTCTTTGTCTGCTGTAGAGGTGTGTTCAACATCAATTACAGGTGGTTGCAGAGGGTTAACAGTCACAATGCCCTAGGAAGCCATAGATTTGTTTATTTTAATCAATTTATTACTTTCTTGTGCTGAAGTAATGGCTTTTGGTGATTAGGATTACCCGGAAAAGGTTTGAAATCAGTCTTTGGAAAGGTTTCTGGCCACAGCAGGGGCTTCAATTGGTCTGCAAATCTTTAACTCCGAGTCGGCACAGGCTCTGGTAAAAATATATTTCAATCCCAGTCTGAAATGGCTTCAAAATAGGTTGGCACCGGTCTAAATGGCTTCATAAGGGGTCAGCAAGGCTCCTTTTTGGCTTCTTCTCCAAAATTTTCAACAGAAATAGATAACTTAACGGTAAAGAGCGGGTTTAAATAATTTTTGACCAGAAGTAATAAATCACATGGCGTGGGGTTAAATTCAAACAGCAGGGTGGTTTCATCATACAACTCGGATGATGGATTGGTGGTTATGGCATCGCGAAAAGTGGTTAAGTGGTTTTTGGCTGAGGGATGCGATAAGATGTGGAATTAACGCGTGGCAGGGGATCGAGGGTGCGAAACCACCAATTTTGCAACCCCCCAATGGTTTTAAACATTGGGTTGTCGGGGGTGCGAAAACAATTATTGGCCATTGGATCAGATCGGATGATCGAGTGAATGAGTGATGAGTTGGAGAATTGTGAGTGGTGGGACCGGGAATGAGTTATGCGATGGAGTATTATATGCGAAGGTTTAATATATATTGGGGGGGTTAATGAAATATGTAAAGCGGGGAGTAATATAACATATAAACATACATTATATGGGATCGAGATACATATACATCGGGGTTTTAAAAATAAAGTGGGACCCAGGATGATATAGTAGGGAATTAATATAATATGGGATA
This sequence comes from Pinus albicaulis, assembly GCA_034641835.2. Lineage (NCBI taxonomy): Eukaryota > Viridiplantae > Streptophyta > Pinopsida > Pinales > Pinaceae > Pinus > Pinus albicaulis. The sequence continues at coordinate 94,163,484 of CM076582.1, forward strand.
CTTATATTTAAAACATGGATTTAATATAATAATGCGGGCTAATGAGTATGAATGCAGGATTTAAAATACACTAGGAATAGGCGTTAAAATGACATCGGGGAGGGATTTTTGCAATGGGGCCCGATACTTTAACTATTAAAAACTATGCAAAGTGGGTTTTTGCATGTTTTAATTGAAAAGGAGAGTTAGTAAATGGGAAAATGATTTTTGAAAGGGAAATGGGTTTTTAGGAAGGGGAAGTGGTGAAATAAGGGAAAAGATTAGAATGAAGAAAAAGGGATTTTTTTACAAGGGAAAATGCCTTCTAAGAGTGGAAATAAGGTTTTAAGCAAGGGGAAGGGGATTTAGGGGGATATTAGTGATATGAAATGACCAATTAATGCTCTCCATTACTTGCGAAATTAATCTACTTACCCATCATTTACCCTAACACTTTTTCTTCATTTATTGGGTGCATTTGAGCTTGCTGACCCTTTATTTTTCTTTTGATAAGCAAACTAACCTACTTCTAACCTTATAACTTCCAATGGCTCAGATTAAACTGTTGAGCTCTTTTTTATTCTCTACCTAACTATTGATCTTCCAAGATTAAATGGTTTGATCATATCTTATTCAGTAAATATCAACATGAAATTTAAAGCATGTATGAATCAAGATTAAACTGTTTGATCCTCATGAATTGTGGCATTTTGGACAAACTACACACAATTTTATTTACAAAGTAAAGTAAAAGGTAGTGGCATTTGAATGTGCAACACTTTTAGGATATATTTTTATCTCTTTTTGGTGGGGTTCATACTTTATATTCTTTTTTGATCTTTTTACGTTAGTCCTTTGATTTTTCTTTTAGGACTTACCCTCTTTTCATTTTTTAATATGGGAAAAAATTTGCAGAAAGCAAATTATGTACAATATTACAAGACTTTAACATAGTCAATTCAAAATTATGATCCCTATTATTATAGGACCCTAACAGTGGCTCCACTTGGGGATGCCATCTCCTGGTGAGATGTCAAGAACTTTAAGATAAGTGGCCTTGTAACTTTGATTTTGCTTGCCTTAAAACTGCTTTATGAGATCTCCTTTTATTCAACCATATGATGTTATACCTTTTAAAGCTTAGGGCCTTCTCTTCAGGCTTCAACTCTAGAAGATAATCATCCAATCCAATCTAAACTTTGCAATGTTATTTACAATGAGCGAAGTAAAACAAATGAACTAATGGTTAATTTTGAGAAAAATAATGCTTTAGCATTGTACCATTGACTGGTCCACCTGGTAGATTTGTTCCATCTAACTCCTTCAAGAAAAATGCATTGTTACCTCTGTAACCATAAATGATGTATGGGTTTTTGCATAGAAAATCAAATTTACCATGTTTACCTTTTTCTTCTCTTCTAGAATCCCATCTGAGTACTTTATCACCTATGTAAAAATCATCAAATTTTGTTTTCTTATCAAATATATTTTTGATTTTATCTTGGATCACTTGTGATTTGATGTAAACTTCTTCCCTGGTTTGCTGCAAATTAATTTTCTGATTTATCCTCCTTTGGATATCATTTGGTTCTACTTGTAGCTCTTGAATTATTTTCATCACTGGCACTCCCAATGAGGATGGAAAAACATCATCCATCCCATATACCATTTGATAGGGAGATGTACCAATAGATTTTCTGGTAGTTAGTCTGTCTGCCCATAAGGCATTAACCAACCTTTTATTCCAAGTCTTCTTGTTAACTTCTAATAGTTTTTTGATGATATTAACCAGGATTTTGTTTGAAGATTTTGCAATTCCATTACCTTGAGAGTAATAGGCAGTGGAATGACCTAGAGTGATGTGGTATTTGTTACAAAAGTCCACCATTTTCTTTGATTTGAAGGCAGCTGCATTATCAGTAATGAGATTTTTTGGGCATCCAAATCTAGAAAGGATGTTGTTTTCAAGGAATGAGATAATGACATAATCAATGGCTTGTATAGAAGGGATAGCTTCTATCCATTTGTTAAAGTAATCAGTGGCTGTCAAAATCCATTTATGTTGGGCAGAGGAGGGTGGGTGAATTTCACCAATGAATTATAGACCCCATTGCTGAAATGGCATTTATGTTGAGATAGGTTTGAGGGGTAATGGTAAGAGTTTCTTCTTCCCTTCAAATATCTGAAATTTGTGATAAGAGGCCACATACTTTCTAACATATGCAAAAAGAGTGGGCCAGTAAAAACCCACCCTCAAAATTTTATCAGTAGTTGATTTCCAATAAAGGTGTCCTCCATAGTCTCCTGCATGAAATTCTTGCATAACTTTATCAACTTCATCTTTCAATAAGCAGTTTAATAGAATGCCACCATGATCTTTCCAAAATAAGGCATTATCTATGATACAATATTTCATTGATTGGATTTTCAAGGATCCACTTTTAGTTCTAGATAAACCAGGAGGAGCTTGTAGGTTGAGTAAAAAAAATATAATGTCTGAATACCAAGGTGAATCTATAAAAGCTTCACTGATCTATGGAGTTTCCATCTCTTCCTGATCATCTAGGGAACTAATGAAATTAATATCTAAGGCTCGAAAATTCGATTCAGCCATGAGTTTGGCTAAACCTTGGCCTTTAATCAATTTTGTAGGCTTTATTTCAATATCGTATTCCAATATTGTGGTAATCCATTTGCCTCTTTTTCCACCAGGATCATTCTGAGTTAAAATGTCCTTTACTACAGAGTTTGAAACATATTGAATAATGTGGGAGTATAAAATGTACACTCTGAAATCTTTAATAGCTTTCACTAAAGAAAGTGCTTGTTTTTCCATTATATTGTACTTTAGTGTTGCATCTCCTAAGGTTTTGCTGAAAAAAGAAATGGGTTGTTCATAACCTTCATCAGTATTTTGCAACAAGACTGTTGCAATGGTATGTTCTGAAGCAAAAGAAAAAATTATAAAATCTTTTTGGAAATTAGGACTTATTAGGACAAGTGTTTTTGTAAGTGCTTCTTTGATTGATTCAAAATATTGTTTAGCCTCTATTGTCCATTTAAGTGCTGAGTCTTTCTTTAACATGTTATTCAATTCTCTAATTAATTTTGCTAAATTAGAAATGAATCTTCTAAGGAAATTTATTTTACCTAAGAATGCTTGTAATTCTTTGATGTTTCTAGGATGATTGATGTTTAAAATTGCCTCTGTTCTAGCTGGATCTATTCTAATTCCCTCTTTTGAAATTATGTGTCCTAAGAGTTTACCTTCTTGTAATCCAAAGAGTGTCTTTTTGGGATTCAAGGAAATACCAAAATTTCTGTATTTAATGAAAACTCTTCTCAAATGATCTAGATGTTCATTATCTGTTTTGGAGAATACTGTTATATCATCTAGATAAATGAATAAAAAGTCATGAATTTCCTTGGCAAAATCTATATCCATAGCTCTTTGAAATGTAGCTCCAGCATTCATCAGTCCAAAGGGCATTTTCAAACACATGAAAGTTCCCTAAGGAGTGGTAAATGTTGTCTTAGCTTGATCTTCAGGTTGGACTAGGATCTGATTGTATCCAGAGAATCCATCAAGTAATGAGATTATGGATGACCCTACTACCCTCTATAAAATATGGTCCATTTTGGGGAGAGGATAGTTATCTTTCAGTGACACTTTGTTTAAGCTTCAGAAATCAACACAGAGTCTGATTTCCCTTGTTTTCTTTCTAGTGGGAACTAATTTTGAGACCCAATCAGAATATCTAATTGGTGCTATGATTTGTGCCTCATACATCCTTTTTATTTCTTTTTAAATCAATGGCATAAGAACTGGATTAATTCTCCTAAGCTTCTGTTTAAATGGTTTTTGATTTTCTTTGATAGGTATTTTATGTTGGATAATGCTGGTGTCATAAGACTTGAGGTCTTCATAACTCCAGACAGAGACATCTTGAAATTCTTTAAACAAACTAATGTATTTTAGTTTTTTCAGCTGGAGGTAATGCTTTGGATATTTTGATGAGCTTAGGTTTTTCTTTTGTTCCTATGTTACATTCTTCTATGTCTGATCTTAAGGGTTCCATTTTTGGTTTTCTAGCTACATCATTGGAATAAAAAAGATATTCTAATGGGGCTAATCCCTTAGGAAAAAAGTTATCCTTAAGGTTCAAAATTTCCGATTCATCATTTGTTATTTCCTTTATTTCTACTATTTCTAATTTATCTATTTCTAATGTAGTGAATTTGGTTGGTTCAATCATATCTACATCATTTACATATAACTAACTATTTATGGTGTTATCTACTGTACAATCAGTATCTATATTACAGTTTTGGAATTCTCCCTTAGCATTCATAAAATTATAGATTTGAGAATATTGTGAAAAGATCTGCCAATATTTCAAATTATCAAGTGTTGTTGGCCTATGTCTTACCTCTGTAGTGTACTGGTGGTTCGGCTGAAAAGGAAATCTGCATGTGCTAGCAGAAGTAGCCAAACTGTGAGCTTGCATGTTCTGCATCCTTGGAATAACAACAAAGTCAGTTTCAAGAAAACCATTAATCAGATCTAATATAGTTTCTCTATATTGGCTAAGTCTAGCATTATTCACAAGATACCCTCCTTTGATTTGTTTTATGATTAATTCTGAGTCTCCCATGATATAAAATCTCTTGGCTCTGAGTTTTCTTACAATTTGTAGTCCTAAGATTAACGCTTCATACTCTGCCATGTTATTAGTGCATTTAAAGTGTAACTTAAAGGCATGACCTTCAAAATGATCATTCTCTAAGTTATAAATCCATACTCCGGCTCCTGCTCCTAACATGTTTACTAAGCCATCAAAGTCTAAGTGCCACATAGACTCATGAAATATATTGTCACTGTCAATTTCTTTATGTTTCTGTTCTACAACAATGTTTTTGTCTTTACCAATGTCTGAATTACATAAGATGAAAGAAACCATATCAGAATGCTGAGAATAAAAAGGATAATTTTGGGGTTTTTCTGCACTACTGGCCATATATTTCATCAAAGTTTCTTTATAAATCTTTTTGGGCCGACCGAATACAAAAATTGTGTCATAGGACATGTCTAATTGTAGAGATCCCTGTAATTTTTCTCCCCATGAGCGAGATAATAACACTCCATACTTTGGAGGGATATTAACAACTACAATATCCATGACAATAATATTACCTGGGTATTGGACTAGAGTGACACACAAGTCTTTTATCAGGCCAAGACATTTAAGTTTACTAGAATCAAAGGAGAAAAGATCTTAGTATGGTCTCGTGATATCTAGATTCAATGTTTCCATGATTGCCTTGGGCATTAAGTTGTGATATGCTCCTGAATCTAACATAACATTGTGTAAGATTTGATCATGAATGCTCAAGCTAATGTAGAATGGAGGAACACCACCTTCTTGATGTTTTCCATTTACCTCAGGACCAAAAAATAACTATGGTTGGTCTTCATTGAGGTTTACATCATCTTCTCCTTCACTTATGTTCAGTGTTTCAGCGATTTGTGATTTGTATAAATGATTTTTCACCAGCTCTGTTAAAGGAACTGGTATTTTCAATTTGGCTATTTCAGTTTGGATGTTAAATGGTACTTGTGTTTTGCATAACTGAATGATTTCCTATTTACCAATTGTAGTTTGAGTGTTCTTATCTTTTTTCTCAACAGTTGGTATTTCAGTTTGTGTTTCCACTATTTTACTTTCAATCTTCTTGTCAGGGACAGTTTGAGTGGCAGTTGCAATTTTAGCAGCAGTTGATGTTTGAGTATTAGCAGAAGTTTTAACAGTAGTATATTTTTGAGTATCAACTGAATTTTTATCAGCAGTATATTTTTGAGTATCAGCTGAACTAATGTCTACAATCTTTGGACTGGCTGTAATCTTTGGAGTGGAAGTTTTCTGAGTTTCTCTAGGGAGAATTTGCAGCACTTTGGACACAGGAGCTTATACTGTTTTCTTGGTCTAAGTTTGGACTGCTTAGTGGGGGCTTCTGTGTTCTTCTTACTTCTAAGGCTATATTGTTTGTGAACTTCATATATTGTAGATTCATACCCTTGTTTATAGTCAAAGGACTCTCCAGATTCTAACTGTAATTGTTGTAGCATGTATAATTCATGTTCTTCTTGGGTAATAAAAATAGTATTATCATCATTTATTCCCATTAAGTTGATCTGGGTGTCCAGGTCTTCTTCATTTTGGTGGGAACTCTCAGCATAGTTTTCTTGGAAAGGTGGTCTAATCAATTTATCAGGTGCTGCTTCTCTTGATTTACCAGTATTGGGATTCTTCCTAAAATTTGGGTTTCTTATTTGAGGACCTTGTTGTTGATTATCCCACTCTGGTTTTCTTTCTATATTTTCTAACCTATCCATTATTCTTTCCATTCTTTTTGCTAAAATATCTATCGTAATGTTTGATGTGGATTGTTCATCCTTAATGGTTAGTCTTCTTTCATTTCTCATCCTAGCTCTTTTAGCTAACAACTTTTCTTCAACACTAACTGCATTACTTTGCATCTATTCTAATGTTTCAGGGTTTCTTTCTCCCAATTGATAGGACATATCAATATCAAAACCATATGGAAATTTGATTAGAGCCAAGTTTGGTGGAGGTTTTATATTTGTAGGAATTGCATTGTAATTACTGTTGAACCTAGTACAATAATCCTGAACAGATTCATTAGGAGATCTTCTAATGTTTTCATATTCAGATAATATTTGTAAAGGGTTTTTCTTTCTTTCCCACCTATTGATAAATAATTGATGAAAAGCAGCTAAATCAGCTATATGATTAGAAGGTAAAGCTTTAAACCATTTCTTTACATCTCCTGCTAAAGTTTGGGCAAACAGTCTCATTTGTACATCAGCTTCATCAATTTTATGCAATTCAAAGTAATCAGTCATTTTATTAACATGTTGTTGTGCAGTATATTGACCAGTACCATCAAACTGAAATATTTTACTCTGGTAATCCTATGGCATGGCATGTAATTGAGATGGTAACACCAAAGGGGCATATCTGGCTGCCATGGCTAAGATACTAGCTTGGCTAGGAGGTAAAGTGGTAGTGCTTGGTGATGAGCTTGAAGTGCTTGCAGATGAAGTTGGAACACTTGAGGATGTAGTTGGAATGCTAGAAGATATACTTGGAGCACTAGAAGATGGTAATAAAACCTTAGGTTGAAGAGGAAGCTTGGGGATGAATGGTTATGTAGACTGAACTGTAGTGAAGATTATGGGTGAGGTGAAACTAAATGGATCTGTTTTTACAGTTTCTGAAGGAATGGTAGAACGCTTAGGGGTAGCAGCAACTAGGGAAGTTAATTCAACTGATTGTTGGAAATATGCTTCATCTATATATTTAATCAAATTTGACGTCAAAGCATCTAGTTCATCAAAAGTCTTCAGAACCTGTTGATCTAATTCAAGTTGTCCATTTTCCTTCTTTTGTTTAAGGAATTGAACAAAATTAGGATCTATTACACTATCATAGATTGGATTTTCAGATTTGGTTCTAAACAAAGAATGTTCAAATGACAAATCAAATTGAATATCCTGTAAACTCGATAATTCTTTAGGCAGTGAATTTGATTTGACTAATTGACTAGTACTTCCTAGACTTTCTACTTTTTTTATTTTTATTTTTTCTTAAAATTCTGTGAGGATCATCAACAATTGTAGTAGGCTGAGGATCAGGATGAGCCCTAGTATAGTATGTTCTTTTAGAATCCATAATTTTAACTTTTAATAAAAAAATTTAACAACCCTAAAACAATCTTAATGCAAATAATGAGAAGAATTGTTTCTTTTAAGATTTATTTAAAACTGAGGACTGATTCCCCAGCGGAGTCGCCAGTATGTTATCACTCCAATAATTTCCAAGGGTTGTTATCTGTGTTTAAGAAATATTAGACGTAACTATCAACCTACTTTTGAGATCAGGATCTAGCCTTCCTAATGCTCAGAGAGGGCTCTCTCTTTATGATTTAACTTTGTTGTTTTTAGTAGATTTTAGACTAGTTATGTAAAATTGGTTTGGTTTGAATTTGTTTTGGTGGTGGAATTACTGATTTAGATGGATAGATGCCTGTCTATTTTCGATTGGGCTATGGAGTCAATATATCAAGCAAACATGGCAGAATAAACTTCTAAAGGAAGTGTTCACATGGCAAGGTAGCTGAGCAAAATCAGATCTTTTAGGCTGGATGGTGAAGTGGTTTTCAATCGGGATCAAGGAGCAGTTAAGGATTCCTTAAACCGGATGATGAAGGAAGGTGAAAGAGGTCAATCGGGATGGGAGAGAAATTAAGGATTCCCAGGTCCAGATATCAGAAGGAAACATTAAAATGAATAACAGTTCAGAACAGAGTTTACTTAAACAATTTCTACAATAATATTTCTGTTATAACATTTAAATTAGGAAAATCATACAAGTTTATGGAATACTTAAGAAAATAACAATGAACAATTGAAAGATACTTCACTGAAGTAGCTCAACACATGAATCCTGTAATGCAATGCCTTTATTACTTGTCCTGTCTGTTGACTTGAAAATGATACAATAAACCCTAAGGTATTTAGATCAATTACAACTATAGAAATGTTCAGGAATCCACCCTCAATACTTCCAATTATGAAGTATTTATACAAAAACTAATACAAAATATCCTAAAACTGATTTAGGAATTATTCAAGGGAAATAAAATATCTTCATGCAAGAAGATAGAGACACATAGGTAACTAAATGCAAGCTGTCCCTACTTATTTGGATTTGTTGTTTTCTCTTTGATATTTTGCTTCTTTATCTCTCTGACTGTTGCCTTACGCTGGCTGTATCTTTAGGTTGGTTGAACTATTCTTTTAACTCTATTTTCTGATCTTTAAACTCTGTCTTTCATCTGTATGTGCCTGTATCTTTTTACTATTTTACCTTGACTTCTCTTTTACCTGCCTATTCTGTTTTACTCTTTTTCACTTTTACTAGTCACAGTAAATCACATAATTTGTCCCAGGCTTCTCCATCTGGAATTTTAATCTTTACCATCCTCCTATATATTTCATCAGTCTCTGTGTGTTTTTCAAAAGTAGGCTTGTTTATAAAAATATTATTTACCTCATGCTAGTGGTAAAAGAGATTTTCAAAAGTCTCATAGAGTAGTCTGCCTGTCGAAATTCCTTTCATAGAGGAATTGTTCGACTGTTCTTTAGCAACTTCTCTTATTTTATTGTCATAATCTTCATGCCTCATCAGTTTGTCATTAATCACCAAAGGATTAGGCAAACCTTTCTGCCTCTAAACATCAAATTTGACCATGAACTTGTTTTTTGCTAGCTCCATAGTTTGACACTTGTCTTCAAGTTGTGTCATTAGGTTCCTCTTGGAAATTACCTTTTTAACCTCTAAGATTGTTTCAGTTCCCTCACTTATCCCAATTTATTCTAATTCTTGCTTGTTCTTAGAACTGAGAAACTTGATAATCTCAGTGGCATCCTCTGGTTTCTTTCGAAGCTCTTCTTTCACTTTCTGAATAGCTTCATTAGCTTCCTTATCAAATATTTCTGCTCAAAGATGACTTGGATGGTAAAATGTAATTAACAGAGTTAATGATAGTGGCCCATATTTGTTGCTTTACTTGGGCTAGTGGCTCTTTCAGTGTCAATTCTTTCTCTAACTTCTGTATCCTGTCATTCAATCTATTTGATTTCTGATTTTCTGATTTATACATGATTTGAGCCAACTTCTTTTCATCCTCAAGTATTTTTACTTGTTCTTTAAGTCTATTGATCTCATTTGTTTGGATTGACATATCTTGCATAGCTTTAATCAATTTACCTGCTTCATCATTGGGATGAGATGCTACTGTTGAATCTGTTGCTGAAACTGTTGTAGTAGTTGGAATTGTTATAGCCACTGGAACTGTTATTGCCACTGGAGCTGATGAAGTAGATGGAACTGCTGTAGTAACTGTAGGAATGGTAGTGATAGGGATATCTTCCATGCTGGACTTCTTTTCCTGCACCAATTTATCCATTTCATTCTCCATCTCCTTCAGTAGAGCTGTCAACTAAATGATGAGATTAATCATTTCATATTTCTGACTTTCATTCTCCAAAACTTCCTTAGTTTGTGGATGTTCAGTGGGAGGCAATTTCAATTGTTTTTTCAATGCAACAATGTCTGCATTATTTTTCTTGATAAGATCTTCGGCTTCTTTGATGTTCTTTGGATCATATCTAACCTTCATGACGAATTCTTCAAGTGATTTGATTATGTTATCTTTGGCTTGTGAAGATGCCTTCTCTAGTTTTAACTGTGCTTTGATATTCTCTAGAGAATTTTGTAGCTTTTGTACACTCATAGCTTTGTTGGTCATAGTAGAATATAGCATTTCTCCTGCTTGCTTATGGAACTCAATTTGATCTATAGGATGAACTTATTTAGCCATGAATTCAAATGTTGTTTTCCTATAGTCTGCTGATGATTTAGGAGACTGCACTGTTGGCTGCAAGAAGGTCATCTGCATCTTCCTGGTCTTGTAATCAAATGCTGAAAGTAACCTGTTTGGGTCACTAGTAGTTTGTTTCCAATACTGGGCGTAGGTTACAACTTTCAATGCTTCATTCCTCAATTTAATTTATTTATACTTCTCCATTGTATCTTATTCTTTATTTACTGGTTTGCTTGATGAAGAAACTTCAACACTATGCTGCTTTTGAAAGATCTGAGCACTAGAGGTTGAAGGCTGATGAGTTTCCTCTGAGACAATAGGAGGTGCATTATCCTTGACAATTATATCTGTATCAATAATCTCAACTGTATCAATGACTTCAACTTGTTCAATTACTGGATTTCGCTTGGGCTTCTTCCTATACATTATTTTGAATTTTGTATCAATAGTGGTCTCAACAGAATAAGAACCTTCTTCTCCTGACCTCTTTGAGTTCCTATCTTGTGGGGCTGGAGTATGCAAGAGAGAACTAGTTTCAACCTGGTTTTCTACCTCTGGCAAAGTATTTTCCAACCACTCTAACTAGTTGGACTACTTTTCAATCTCTGGTTTAAACTCATGGACAAAAGAAGTCAATTTGAATTTAATTCTTAGTTTGTTGATGACTCCCAAAGGATCATATTTCCATTTGAAACTATTACTGAACTTGAAATCTTGTAAACACTTATCTTCTCGCTGACCAACATTCCTACTATTGCAAATGAAAGGATCAATTTACTTTTTGATTTTAAGTTGAGTTTTATTCTTTGCTGACAAAAAATTAACTTCATCTGAGTTTAGGATCTGCCTGATGTATTCTAGTGAAAATAACCTCATTGGGAGGTTTTTGGGCAGCTTGTATGGAGTGAGTTGGCTTCCATACACCCTAATTTCAGTATGGTTCTGGTATAAATACCAGTCTCCTATCCTACTTTGCTATGATAACTGTAATAATTTCTTTATTTATTCACTGGCCCTAGTTTGATTGCTACTGCTTAGCATGTTGACAACTGGATGAACAAATGAATCAATAAAGTCCTTGTAGCTAAATTCTGTGGAATCCTTTCTGATCAAGGATGTCCAGAAGACTACAGATTGGGGGTTACCCTCTGTGTCTAGTTTTTAGAGGCTTACTGCAAACCTTTCAGATTGGAAATATAGGAATAAATGAAATAAAACTGATGAATACTTAAACATTCCTTCCTCTGGTAATTTAACTAATTGCTCATGGATGGCATCTGATAGGTATTGAGCAAAGTTAAATGTAAAATTTGGAGGTTGTCCTGGGAAAAATATGGACATAAAACCTAAGATTGAAGAATCTACATATTCATTAGTAAAGTACCCTAGAATGCAAGACAACATTGTGACAATTTGCTTGTTCTTTCTAAAAAAATTGAAGCTGAGCAAGGAGGGTTACTCTTTGGGGTTTCTACTGACGGAGGAAGAAAGGTTTGAAATATCTGAAACCTCTTGGGAGACTCCAGCTTTAGATATAATTCTGTGAGGATTTCAATAGACAATGGGGCTTCATCAGGCTTGGGTTGGATGTGTAACATATAGTTTATTGAATCTGTAGTGATTGTGAACAAAATCTCTTTGTTATGGGTTACTAGGGCTCTTTCATTGGGAAAATAATTAATTTGACAGAGTCTGATGATTTCTGGAAACTAGGTCTGTGGGAAGATATACCTAGGTAGGTTTGAATCCCAGAGGAAGATATCATCAACCTGGTCTATGAATTTATCGTGGCTCTAGCAGTGGAGCTCTAGGAGGTTGAAATCAGTGATTGTGTCACTGATTTTGAAGTCTTTTTCTGCTAGAGGGATGTGTTCAACATTAATTACAGGTGGTTTCAGAGGGTTAAAAGTCACAATGCCCTGGGAAGCCATAGATTTGTTTATTTTAATCAGTTTATTATTTTCTTGTGCTGAAGTAATGGCTTATGGTGATTATGATTACCTGGAAAAGGTTAGAAATCAATATTTGGAAAGGTTTTTGGCCACAACATGGGCTTCAATTGGTCTACAAAGCTTTAACTCTAAGTTGACACAGGCTATGGTAACAATATGTTTCATTCCCAGTCTGAAATGACTTCAAAATAGGTTGGCACTGGTCTGAATGGCTTCAAAAGGGGTCGGCAAGGCTTCTGTTTGGCTTCTTCTCCGCAATTCTCAACAGAAATAGATAACTTAACGGCAAAGAGCGGGTTTAAATACTTTTTGACCGGAAGTAATAAATCACATGGTGCGGGGTTAAATTCAAATAGCAGGGTGGTTCCATCATACAGCTTGGACGATGGATTGGCGGTTATCGCATCGGGAAAAGTGGTTAAGTGGTTTTTGGCTGTGGGATGCGATAAGATGTGGAACTGAAGCGTGGCAGGGGAGCAGGGGTGCGAAACCACCAATTTCTCAACCCCCCAATTGTTTTAAACATCAAGCTGTCGAGGGTGTGAAAACAATTATTGGCCATTGGATCTGATTGGATGATCTAGTGAATGGGTGATGAGTTAGGGAATTGTGAGTGGTGGGACCGGGAATGAGTTATGCAATGGAGTATTATATGCGAAGGTTTAATATATAGTGGGGGGGTTTAATGAAATATGTAAAGCGGGGAGTAATATGAAATAACATATAAACATACATTATATGGGGTCGGGATACATATACATCGGGGTTTTAAAAATAAAGTGGGACATAGGATGATATAGTAGGGAATTAATATAATATGGGGTAAATATATTTAAAACAGGGATTTAATATAATAATTCGGGTTAATGACTATGAATGCGGGATTTAAAATACACTAGGAATAGGCGTTAAAATGACATTGGGGAGGGATTTTTGCAGTGGGGCCTGATACTTTAACTATTAAAAACTATGGAAAGTGGGTTTTTGCATGTTTTAGTTGAAAAGGAGAGTTAGTAAATGGGAAATGGGTTTTTAGGAAGGGGAAGGGGTGAAATAAGGGAAAAGGTTAGAATGAAGAAAAAGGGATATTTTACAAGGGAAAATGCCTTCTAATAGTGGCAATAAGGTTTTAAGCAAGGGGAAGGGGATTTAGGGGGATATTAGTGATATTAAATGACCAATTGATGCTCTCCATTACTTGTGAAAGTAATCTACCTACCCATCATTTACCCTAACATTTTTTCTTAATTTATTGGGTGCATTTGAGCTTGCTGACCCTTTATTTTTCTTTTGATAAGCACACTAACCTACTTCTAACCTTATAACTTCCAATGGCTCATATTAAACTGTTGAGCTCATTTTTATTCTCTACCTAACTATTGATCTGCTAAGATTAAATGGTTTGATCAGATCTTATTCACTAACTATCAACATGAAATTTAAAGCATGCATGAATCAAGATTAAACTGTTTTATCCTCATGAATTGTGGCATTTTGGACAAGCTGCACACAATTTTATTTGCAAAGTAAAGTAAAAGGTAGTGGCATTTGGATGTGCAGCACTTTCAGGATCTATTTTTATATCTTTTTGGTGGGGGTTCGTACTTTATATTCTTTTGTGATCTTTTTCTTTTAGTCCTTTGATTTTTCTTTTAGGACTTACCCTCTTTTCATTTTTTAATATGGGAAAACATTTGTAGAAAGAAAATTATGTACAATTTTACAAGACTTTAACATAGTCAATTCAAAATCACGATCCCTATTATTATAGTACCCTAACACAATCAACACTAAACCAGGGCTACAGAGACCAAACCGTATCAACCCCAAACAAGTGATTCCACCTCACGGTCAGACATCACTAACTGTCACAGATTGGTCTCTATGCAAGCTGCTCCAGGGCTCCAGAGTGTTTATTCCAACCAAGGCTCCAGGACTAGTAAGTCAACCCCAAATGTTCTCTGGCTCCAGAGCATTTTTCCAACCAAGGCTCGTGGAACTAATAGCTCAACCCAACAGCTAAAGGAATCATGAGAACCAAACATAAAAAATCAATGGAAATAAATGCACAAAACTTTTAATATCCCAAAATAGGAAAAGCAGTAATATTGAACACAAAAATGGAAAATAGCAGTGAATATCAATACACCAATACATGAGACAAATGTAGAGCCATATTATTAAACATATCAGCCATATTGAGCATAAAATATTGATGATAAAGTCACTCAAGCAATATAACACAAGGCTTCAATAATCACATAGGGAAATAAATGAAGAGTTACTGCTATACAAAATGTCGGAAGATCAATACAGTGCAGTCCTAGTGGACATAACTGTAGTTGGAAAAATACAATGATATAGGACAACTGATATGTGCCTCAAGAGATGCCAGAAATAAAGATCAAGGCTCTAAAACACCTTTCCAAGACAACCCAGAAAGGGTTTTCGGAAATACCCAAAATACTAGAATGCCAGAATGTAGCCCTAAGATTGAATAAGCTCTGCAACTGGACACCTGGAAGGAGGTGGCTGAAATTGATGTACAAATGAGTGGAACTCCTCCAATGGACTTTCCAAGTGAAAGGTTGATCCCTTCACTGAAAAATAAATACACCAAATGATGCACTTGGATCGTCCACTCCAAATATTCACCAATATAACGCAGTCTATGAGGGAAACTGCGCTGTAGGAGATGATAATAGCTTGGCCTGGTGCCAAATGATGAAATAATTCCCAAGGAACTCCCTTGATGGCCTCCCAATGGAAAGAATGCTTCCTCCATTGAAAACAAGCTCAGAAAATGGCCCTGTAAATCCTACCCTGCTTCTAGCCTGGATATGCAGCTCACAAGCCTCTCTTGAGTGGGCACTTGAAGTCCCCCAAGGATTAGGGTGGGATTCCCGGTCGGGAACACCGTTGTGCTAAACAGAATAGCAGTCTCTGCTAAACAGATGCAGAGTGCCAGAAGTCATAATAGACCAAAACATAATAATAATCAACATGCTTCTATGGATGCCTTGCCCTTCCTTATATGCATTGTGAGCCTTCTCACATTGGGCCCCACTCATTAAAGCTACTACTCTCAAGGAGACTTACTCTCATTCACACTACGTTGTCTATCATTAACTATCCACTACCTCCATATGAGCGCTATTGATTTAGTTAAACTTGACCCCATCCACATGCTCCAATATCTATTCACACATGAGGGTGCTTTATCGAGCTATTAAGATGCCCCTTATTCACATTATGAGTGATTTTATTCCTACTAGGGAGATTTGTGGGTCTCCCTACCCTCTTATTCTTCTATCTAAGTAGCAAAAACAAAATTTAATATTCCAACTAGCTGAAAGATAATTTGGAATATTATAGTCCTCCCCTCCCAAATGTTTCTTTTCCTAAAGCAACTGTAAAGGAGAGTGCCGCAAAAGTTCTCCTCCTTCCCTTGTGACTCCTCTATTTGATAAGCTCTCCTCATGAACCAAGTGTCCCCTAATCAATCCATCCCTATAATGCTCCTCCAAAGTGCTCATGAGATGCTCCTCCCAAGTTCTCAAGCTAACCAAATGGCTCACCTCATAAGGAAACAAGAGATCCACTGTAAAAACCATATACTATCCAATGCCTCCCCTGAAGTATGAGGCATAAGAAGTGTGGGGAATCTCATTCCCAATGGGCAATTCCAGTCCATGTGCCATCCCTCCAATCATGCCAACAACAATGATAAGAACATCATCCACATATGGGATCAAAATAAAAGACACACTAGCTGCCATATGAAATACTGGAGGAGGATAATAGTCCCTCAAGTGGGACCAGAACAATTTTACTCATAACTCCCTCAGAATATGGTATGATGAGTGGTTTCCCAACCAATTTCTTGCTGCCACAACCCTCTCACATGTCTGGAGAAGGTGAATAATGTGTGGTGCCAACTCAACACACCCTGAATAAGATATCATCTCCCAAAAATCTCCTAGGGAGTGGCCATCGTCATCACTTCTTATGGCCCCAAATAGACCAAGAAGTCTATAAGAAGAGTGCCCCCTTTTGGAGAAATTAATTGTACATGGATGACAAGGAAATAAAAATACTCAGTTAGTGGATCAAAAGGAATAAAAACACAATCCTTATCATGAACCTTGGACAAGTTGGTGAAGTGGCTCATAGGTGGGTCTCCCCTCATTCCCAATGGGAAAGGAATTGGCTGTGATAACTCTGCCAAGTGGTTGTGTCTCTCCACAATCTCCAAACAACCCATGCATCTCCTCTTTGAAGCCTTCCCAAGTGAAACCCTCCATGATAGTATGATATGCTCCCATGAAATCAGTGTGGCTGGAGAGAAAAACCTCATATGCTACATGTAGAAGCTTCTCCTTGAGCTTAGAGGCTCTATTCAAGAAGATCCTACTCTGATAATAGATGACCCCATCTCTTACTGCATATCTCTCATCTGACAACTAACCATCAAGTACTCTGCATGTGAAGATATCCTTGGAGTATTCCACCAACAACTGAGATCTCCAATAAGGATTTATACCCAATAATGACAGTGTTGCTGATCTGCGATGTAAAGAACTTGTCATATTTCGGCCCTCTCCTTTGACATATCCCATTCCAAAGTCATATGCTGGGATGTTGCTATCCTGCCTCTGCTGCCCCTCCTGTAAGTTCTCCTTCTCAAGTAAAGGTTGATTTTTTTGGAGGTTAGCCTTCCATAGGAAGCTATCACCCATCCAAAACCTTCAGAGTTTGGCCAATGTTTGTATGAGTGGCCACCATCCGCTACCATATGTGGAAGATTCATCCCTATGTGGAAGTATCTTCTAGTTATCCAAAGCCATGGAGTGGTCTCCTTGCACCATGATGGTGCCATCATCCATCCATGAAACATCTTCAATCAACACAAGATGTTTGATGAGAGTTGGTAATGTTGGGAGAATGTCTCCCTCCTCGTTGAGCCTACCCAAGAATCTCTGTGCTGTGCCAAGTTCTTCCAAGGTCCTCACCCCTCCTAGATCTATGAGTGGTGCTACCTGTTGTGAGAACTCTCCCATCAACTCCTGGTATGGGGGCCTACCTCGTGGAATGCCTCTAAATATTAATGTGTCATGGGCCAAGGTCATCTACATAACTAATTGGACTGTTAGGTCTTCCACTACGCAAATCCAACTCTGTTTTCTATGTCGAAACTGTTTGAGAGGGATAAGTGTGCATGCCCCTAATCACCTGATGCTTACCACTCCTTTTGTCTGTCCACTCCATCTGTAAAGTCTCCCAATCTGTGGTGACCTTACCCAAAGTAATCAACCATTGCACACCCAATATCACATTGTTGTCAAGGATATCAACCACAAAGAAGTGATTAGTCAATGTGTATGTTCCCATGGTGAAATATAATGTCGGGACATACTTCATGCACTGCATGGTTCTAGCTCCTGGGACCGGAATGTTGGAAATGTTGTCATTGATGGAAAAGGTGATGGCAAAGAAGTAGCACCTGAAACAGCAGCAGAGGCAAAGGAGAAGACAGGAATAGGGGCCCAGGGTTTTTGGTGAATGGTATAGTAACATTTACAGGAGAATAGAGGGCTCTCAGTTTGGAGCATAAGAAGAACAAAGTGAGAGGTTATTTGCACTGCAGCAGCAGATATAAGGCTTGTAGAGACAGAGTGAGAGTTTATTTGCAATGTAGCAGCAGATATTAGGTAAATTGGAAGGGTTGGATTCGAACTGAAGGCGCAGAGGAACTCTCTGTAGAGACAGAGTGTGTTTTTTTTTGTAGAATCCCAGATTCGAACCTTAAATGCACATTGTAAATTCTGATAGAACTATTGATTTAACATGTGGAAGCGCAGAGAGTGGAACAGAATGTTTATAATAAGACGTTGAAGGGTTAAGACGGAACCCTGAGGGTAAGAGGTGGAACCGAGCATTGAGCAGTAAAAAACTGATGGAGTCGGGCGTTAAACCTATGGAAGTGCTGTATTAAAATATGAATGAAATAGGGGTTAACATATAGAAAAGGTAGAGTTCATATATATATAAAGGCGCTGAAGAAATAAGACTGAGTGGAACCTTGAGCCTATAATGGAACCTTGAAGCTACAGTAAACCCAGAGTTTGGAAACCGGCAGTATCGCGTGGTTCTTTAAGTGGTAAGCTGTTTTTGCAATTGGAACACGATATACATTGGTGCATGACACGTGTATTTGGGCGGTATTTGAAAACCGCTAATTTCGCATAAATCTGAAGCATTAAAGCTCGGATCAATAAAAAATGCGAAACTCGTTAATAATTGTCGGATAACAAATGTTGATGCGATAAGACAGCAACCGTCAGATGCGAGGGGTAGTTTAACTACCGGGGGCCCAGTTCGTCATGCGATTATGGTGAGTTAACCCGCGGGCATGTTAGTTATGCGATTGTCGTTGGATGTGCACCCAATTGGATTTTGGAATGTGACGTGTTTCTAACCGTCGGATGATAAGGTAGGTCCTTTGGGTCCGAAAACGTGTTATATCTTTTGATTTGGGAAGTATATATATATATATATATATATCATGTAATAGAGCCGTGAAAAAAAACGCGATAATACACTGCATGCGGGCACGAAATTCATCAAAGGTTGAGTTATATTGGAGGCTGTAATATATGCTGATATATTATAGTTGGTGCGCAATGTATAAAGGTAGGGTATAATGCATCGTGGGCCCGAAGATTTCATTATAAGCGTGGTCTAATGTTAAATGAGCTGAGTGTTATTTTATTAGATTCAGAATTTAACATATAAGTGAGGCGGAATAGTGAGTCATGGTATATACAGAAATATATATATATATATATATATATATATATATATATATATATATATATATATATATAATTTTTGAATATAGAACCGAGCCTTGTATGAAATGAATTGTGCGCCGGGCATATAATAATGTTGGACTTTTATAACGTTCAATTATTGAGTTGAGCTCTTCGGGTGAGAAACTTTGGGTTATATTTAAATATTCGAATGCCAATTCGGATATCATGAGATGGGATTATTCATAAGGATGTTAAGCTATATATATGTGTGTGTGTGTGTGTGTTGGTCAGGATTATTAAAAGTGAATGTTGATTCGCACTTTCTTAAAGGGCGCTAACCGAAGTTTGTGATTGGGTTCATGATATAATAGGAGGAAGGAATTTTTTAATGAGATGGCCTCATTAAGTGTTGGGATTTTATAAAGTATTAAAGGAATATGGGGTTTTAACCATAAGTTGAAAAAGGTAATGCCTCATATATGAAGTAAGAGGTGGGTTTATAACCATGGTGATAGAAAGACCTCCGCATGATGTTGATTTTGTTCAGATTTAAAATTACGGTGAATAGACTGTGGGCCCGGAAGGGTGTTTTTCATGTTAAAAAGGTTTTTAATATAATGCCGAGAGTTGGTTGAGTTATATTAAAAGACAGTTGTATATACAACAGTTACACAACTGCAATGAACAGGAGAAAATGCAGAAACGAAAGAGACAAAGAGTGCTGCTTAAAAGGAAAAAGAAAACACAGTGAGCCGAGTTATTGAATGGGTTGATTTGAAATCCATATTGTAACTGAATGTAAAGGTTTTTAATTGATTTTACATTGTTTGTGATGTATTGGCAAGCCTCCGGAGAAAAACAAAATCCCACTGTAAAATTGAAATGAATACATATTTCTGAATAAGCTGGTAAAAGAAATGAGAATGCAGAATTGAAGCAAAGAAAATAAATAAGACACATATGAAGACTGGAGGATAGTAGTAAAGAAGGTACAAAACATAGCTGATATCCAAGGTAAATCAGCAAGTGTTTCTCTTATGAAAAAGTGAGGGAGTTGGAGCTTCCTTGCAAGTTGTAGCTTGCAGAATTGAGGTTGGAGCCTCCTGTAGGTTGGTGCCTACAGAAAATCACTGGTGAGAGGGAGTTGGAGCTTGCCTTTGCATCACAACAATAATAAGATGTGGTTTTCTCCCTTTATGGGTTTCCACTTATATCTGTTTTCTGTGTGTGTGATGTTTATGTGTTGATATGGTTATTCAATCTGCTTAATACTTGCTGCTCTCATAATAAGTCTGCTGTTACATTATTTTAATACTTCTGGTCACATATTAAGATTGTTCACATATAAAATTGATCATGAAGTTAAATTGTAAATAAGCTTAATTGAAAGTTTAAGAAGTTCATGAATCTGTTAAACTAATTCACCCCCCCCTCTCAGTTTAACTAAGGTTTCAACACAGAACTGAAAATCGCTCCAAGTCATCAGTAGGTATTGCCCTCCTTTGCACTAACTGGGCATCAATAAAGTTGTGGGTTTCCCTGTTGTAAATCAACACTAATACCCTCTGATCCTTAATGGAACCTCGAACTCTCAAATTCAAGTACTTGGGTACTCCTCGCAAAGATGCAAGGGCCCCTCCAATTGGAGCAAATGCTCCATTCCCTCCTCCTGCTGGTGGTGGATCCTCTCCTGCTATCCCAGTGCTGCGACCGCCTTCTAGTTCCTATTCTTCCTCCTCTTCATCATCAGGGAATACCTCTATATAGTGTGCCTTCCCTGCTGCACATCTATGTCCGAGGGCCCATGATTCTTGGCATGTGAAGAAAAGCTTCCTTCTCCTCAAGTCTCTTCGAACATCATCACTAGGAGGTCCTTTGTTTTGGCTCTCCTTTGAAGGAGGAGCCTTCACATCTTTTCCCTTTGAAGGAAAGGTGAAATTTTTCTAAAATGGTGCCTTTGCCCTTGGTAAAGCATCTTGTAGATCTCTAGCCCTTTCAAAAACATCTTGAAGGGTATTTGGCTTGGTTGATTTAACCAACCCATGTAGAGGTTCTGCTAACCCATCAATAAACATGTAGACCCTCCTAGCTGCAGATAAATCAGGAACCATAACATAAAGTCTTAGAAATTCAGAAATGTAAGTTTCTAGATTACTTGACTATTTGAGCTTAGCTAGCTCAATAAAAGGTGCCTCCGGGTCTCTTCGATCAAACCTCTCCACCAAGCCCTTGGTGAACTCTGAATATGCAGTTACATTGGCATGCCCCAATGTAGAAAGAACATGAACCCACAAATCATGTGCCTCACCCTCAAGGTGCAGCGTTGCTATTTTGATGGCTTCCATCTCCGATACTTGATTCAACTGGAAGTAGATGTCTAGCTTCTCCACCCAATATTTGGCTGTGCATTTGGATGACCCATCAAAAGCGGGTAAGAAGAATCTACCTATTGTCCGGTGAAGATCATCGTTTTGTGTGAATCCTCCTCCTATATTGTGATGTCGGGGTCTCCTATTGTCCTTGATCTGACAAAACTCCTGAAAGCTCAAATGATCTTTGAATCTTTGAGATTGAGACTCACACTAAAGAAATTAATCTTCAAGAGTTTCTTGTTCTTGAAATCCTCCTTTTCCCATTGCTAAGAATGTAGGCATAGTGGAGCATTGGGAAACTTACTGCTTCACTGGTTGATCATACCAGTGATGTGAAATGTCGGAGCCTTCTCCATGTAGAAACCCTTTAGGGGATTCCTTGTGTCTGTCCATCCTCATCTCCTTGATTTTTCTTGCAATATCTTGCATGGTTTGAAGAAGAAGCTTGGGAAACTCCTTGTCATCCTCTTCTCCTGATATGGGAGTTTTTCCCTTGTATTCTCTATTATATGTATAATCATATCTCTAGTTTCTATTGAGATACCTCTTCTCTCTTTCGGTGAGAGGTTCTGCCTATTCTGATGACATATTGGCTGAAATACACAGGCTGAGCCAAGATTATGCTCTGATACGACTGTACTATCCCAAAATAGGAAAATCAACAATATTGAACACAAAAATGGAAAATAGCGGTGAATATCAATACACCAATACATGAGACAAATGTAGAGCCATATTATTAAACATATCAGCCACAATGACCATAAAATCTTGAGGATCAAGTCACTCAAGCAATATAACACAAGCCTCCAATAATCAAATAAGCAAATAAATGAAGAGTTACTGCTATAAAAAATGTCGGAAGATCAATACAGTGCTGTCCTAGTGGACATAATTTCACCTGGAAACATACAATGATATAGGAAAACTGATATGTGCCTCAAGAGATGCCAGAAATAAATACCAAGGCTCTAAAACACCTTTCCAAGACAACCCAGAAAGGGTTTCCGAAAATACACAAAATACCATAATGCTGGAATGCAACCCTAGGGTTGAATAAGCGCTGCAACTAGACACTTGGAAGGAGGTGGTTGAAACTGATGTAGAAATGAGTGGAACTCCCCCAATGGACTCTCCAACTGAAAGACTGATCCGTTCACTGAAAAACAAACACTTCAAATGTTGCACTGAATCCTCCACTGCAAATATTCACCAATATAACGCAGTCTATGAGGGAAACTACACTGTAGGAGATGATAATAGCTTGGCCTGGTGCCAAATGATGAAATAATGCCCAAGGACCTCCCTTGCTAGCCTCCCAATGGAAAGAATGCTTCCTCCACTAAAAAAAAGCTCAGAAAATGGTCCTATAAATCCTCCACTGCTTCTACCCTGGAACATAGCACAATCCTAGAATAAATTGCGTTGTAAATGAAGACTGAAGCTAGCATAAATGTCAGAATGTGTATATGAAACACACAAGCCTCTCCTGAGTGGGCACTCGAAGTCCCCGAGGATGAGGGTGGGATTCCCACTCGTGAACACCTTTGTGCTAAACAACACAACAGTCTTCGCTAAACAGCTAAATAGTACAAGAAGTCATAATAGACCAAAACATAACAAATAATCAACATGATTCTATGGTTGCCTTCCCCTTCCTTGTATGCATTGTGAGCCTTCCCACCTTGGACCCCACTCATTAAATCCACTACTCTCATGGAGACTTCCTCCCATTCACATTGCGCTGTCTCTCATTAACTATTCACTACCTCCATACCAACGCTGTTGATTTGGTCAAACTTGACCCCATCCACACGCTCCAATCTCTATTCACACATGAGGGTGCTTTATCCAGCTATTAAGATGCCCCTTATTCACATTAGGAGTGATTTTATTCCTACTAAGGAGATTTATGGGTATCCCTACCCTCTTATTCTTCTATCTAATTATCAAAAACAAAATTTAAGATTCCAACTAGCTGAAAGCTAATTTGGAATATTACACTCCTCCCCTCCTAAATGTTGCTTGTCCTCAGGCAACTGTAAAGGTGAGTGCTACAAAAGTTCTCCTCCTTCCCTTGTTACACATCTATATGATAATCTCTCCTCATGAACCAAGTATCCCCCAATCAATCCATCCCTAAAATGCTCCTCCAAAGTGCTCATGAGATGCTCCTCCCAAGTGCTCAAGCTAACCAAATGGCTCACCTCATAAGGAAACAAGAGGTCCACTGTAAAAACCATATACTATCCAATGCCTCCCCTGAAGCATGATGCATAAAAAGTGTGGGTAATCTCATTCCCAATGGGAAATTCCAGTCCATGTGTCATCCCTCTAATCATGCCAAAAACAATGATAAGAACATCATCCATATATGGGATCAAAATCAAAGACACACTAGCTTCCATATTAAATACCAGAGGAGGATAACAGTCCCTCAAGTGGGACCAACAATTTTACTCTTAACTGCCTCATAATATGGTATGATAAGTGGTTTCCCAACCACTTGCTTGCTGCCACAACCCTCTCACATGTCTAGAGAAGGTGAATAATGTGTGGTTCCAACTGAGCACACCTTGAATAAGATATCATCTCCCCAAAATCTCCTAGGGAGTGGCCATCCTCATCACTGCTTATGACCCCAAATGGACCAAGAAGTCTATAAGAAAGAGTGCCCCCTTTTGGAGCAATAAATTGTACATGGATGGATAGTGATTGATCTGTTTGCCTATTGGGAAAAGGAGTCAAATGTCAAGCATATAGGACTAGGATAAAGGTCTAAAGTCAAATATTTTTAGGGCAAGATAGAGAAGTCATTAAAGATCTTGGAAAGCTGATTGGTGAAGTGATTTGATCAGGATAAAGAGCAATCAAGGATTTTTTGATCTGGATAAGGAAGGAGAAGACATAGGTCATTCGAAAGAGGGAGAAATTAAGGGTTCCCTACTCTGGAAATCAGCATAAAACATAGAAATGATAAATAGTTAAAGACAGGGTGCTTTTAACAAATCCTGTAATAATATTCCTGATTTATCATTCAAATTTAGAACACATATATGGATGCATGTAAAACATAAGAAGATAAACAATGATAGTAGAAATTAGTTCACTTCAATGGCTCATCACATGAATCTTGAAATATGATGCTTATGATTTGATCCAGTCTCCTACTTGAACTTGCTACAAAAAGCCTCCAGGTACAACAAAAATGACTATAGAAATCTTCAACAATTTATTCTACAATAATACTTCAAAGGATGAAGTATTTATACAAAAATGTTTACAAAATATCCTATATACTCATAGGATTTTTCTAAGAAAATAAAAATATCTTTTACAACAATATAGTGACAGATGCTTAACAACTTAGAAAGCTTTCATATTTATCCAAATAAAATAGAAATGTTGTTTTGGATTGGGTGCAGCTGGCTACCTTGTTGTCTCTAACGCTGGCAAAGATCTTTTAATTTGTTTTTGAAGTGTTATCTTTTCATCTGATACTATTTATCATCTGATACTCTTTAACCAATGTTTTAACTGTCTTATTGCTGTAAATTCTGTTTTTACTATGTAAAAATAGTAAACTGTTTTTTATCCTCTTCTCTGGAAGTTGACTTTTACGGTAAGTCAATAAGTTTTTCCCAAAATTCTTCATCAGGAATTTTGACCTTTTTTAACTTCCTAAAGTTCTCATCTGCCTCTGTGTATCTAGAAAATGTTGGTTTGATTACAAAGAGGTGTTTTATCTCACACGGTAGATAAAACAAGTCTTCAAAGCTTTTATGTAGAACCTTTCCTGTAGGAATTCCTTGTCCTTCTGTTTTATTTACCTACTCTTTTGCATGATCTCTTATCTTCTTGTTGTAGTCTTCTTGTGGCATAAGTTTATCATTAAGAACAAGGATGTTTAGAAAACCTTTTTGCCTCAAGACCTCAAATTTAACCATAAATTTAGTTATGGCTATGTTCATGTTTCCACACTTTTCTTCTAGCTGCTTCATCAAACTTTTCTTTCAAATTACTTTTCTTATTTCAAGGATTGTCTTTGTTCTATCAGTAATTTCTATCTCCTCTAATTCTTGCCTGTTTTTACTGTCGAGAAACTTGATTATTTGTAGGGCCTCTTCAGGTTTGGCACCTAGTTCATTCTTTGTTTTATGAATCTCCTCTTGAGCTGCCTGTAGTAAATACTTTTGCTCATAAATTACCTGTATTGATGGCCAAACATCATTGATGGATTCAATGATTTTGGTCCATAGTTGATTCTTCACATAGGACATAGGTTCTTTCAAGGTTAAATCTTTTTGTAAGTTCTTCAACTCAACATTTAACCTATTAGCCTTTTGTTCCTGAGTTTTGGCATTAATTTGGGCTAGATTCTTAGTGTCTTCCATAATTTCAATCATTTTCTTCAACCTATTGATTTCTTTGGTTTGAATTGACATTTCCTCCATGGCCTTAATGAGTTTATTGGCTTCATCAGACTGTTGAGCTACTGTGGTAGAGGATTCTGTACCTGAAGTAGTGGAGGAAGTCATTGGTACTGCTGTGGCCAGTGGTACTTTTGGTGCCAACTCTTCTGTCAGTGTTGAAGGAACACTTGTTGTTGCCATGGGAATTACTATAGGAACTTCTTGTTCTTTTGCAATTTCTCTTTCATGCACAAGCTTGTCCATTTGGATTTACATCTCTTTAATCTTTGCTATCAATTGTAAAATCAAGTTCATCATATCATCTTTTTGGCTTGCCTCTTGCACAATTTCCTTGGCTTGTGGATGT
The DNA here is from genome assembly GCA_034641835.2 of Pinus albicaulis. NCBI lineage: Eukaryota > Viridiplantae > Streptophyta > Pinopsida > Pinales > Pinaceae > Pinus > Pinus albicaulis. Next base: position 94,189,851 of record CM076582.1, read on the forward strand.
TATGTTGGTGGAAGCTTGATTTGTTTTCTAAGTGTTGCAATATCAACATTCTTTTTCTTCACCAATTATTTTGCAACTTTCACATTGGCAAGGTCATACCCTACTTGAATCACCAATTCTTCTAAAGACTTAATTCTAAGGTCTTTAACATATGAGGAAGCCTTTTCAACCTTCATTTGATCTCTGATATTTATCACTGTGTTCTGGAGCTTTTGGGTACTCATTGCCTTTATAGTCATAGTAGAATAAAGCATCTCAGAAGTTTGTCTGTGAAACTCAATTTGATCTAATGCATGGATGTTATCTACAGGTAATTCAAGGTCAACTTTCTTGTAATCTGCTGCTGTGAGGAGGAGGCCTCCATACTTTGCTGTTTCCCAATTACCTGTGTGTTTGAAGTAGCAGGATGCTCTTCATTTATAATCTTTGTGGCTGGCTCATTTTTAGTTTATGGAACATCTGTATCTTCCACTACAATGGTCTCTTTTTCTTTATCAATTGGATTAAGCTTAGGCTTCTTATTATATCTGAGTTTAGACCTAGTCTCTATTGTTGTTTTAGCAGTGTAGGTACCTTCTTCCCTGATTCTCTTAGTAGCTTTATCTTCTTGATTTACAATTTTCAAGGTGTGATTAGTATCACCCTGTTTAACTGCTTCTATCAAGGTATTTTCTAGCCACTCTGCTTGATTAGAAAATTATTCAATCTCTGGCCTTTTATCATGAATATAAGGGGTCAATTTTCATTTTACCCTTATTTTACTTAGAATTCCCTGAGGATCATAATTCCATAAGAAAATTTCTTCAAATTTGTATTCAAGCAAGTGTTTTGCTGCCTCTATTCCTGCATCCCTCTGATTGCAAATAAAAGGTCCTACCTGGTTCTTCAACTTGAATTGAGTCTTCTTTTTGGCAGCCAACAAGTTGATAGAATCTGAATTTAGTATTTTCCTTATGTACTCCAAGGTAAAAACTCTCATTGGCAAGTATTTTGGTAGTTTATAGGGTAAAATATTTGACCCAAAAACTCCGATCTCTGTATGATTTTGGTAAAGATGCCAATCTCCAGTTCTACTTTGTTTTGACATCTGTAATTTTCTTTATATCATCACTGACTCTTGGTTGTACACTGTTTGTTAGCATGTTTATCAAAGGATGAAAAAAACAATCTATAAAATCCACATAAGTGAATTCCGTTGATTCTTTTTTGATTAAAGATGTCAAAAAGATGACTGATAGAGGATTCCCTTCTACATCCAATTTCTGAAGGTTTATAGGGAATTTTTCTGCTTAGAAATGAAGGAACATGTGAAAGAGGAAGGATGAGTATCTGAAAACTCCTTCAGTGGGAAATTTCATAAGCTGATCATGGATATTATCAGCTATGTATTCATCATAATTGTAGATAACAAAAGGAGGTTGACCTGGCACAAAAGTGGATAGAAAGCCTAAAATTGACTCATCTGTATGCTCATCAGTAAAATAACCTAGGATGAAAGATAAAATAGAGATGAAATGCCTTGACCCTTCAGGAGATTTGGAAGTAGAATAAGGAGGGTTTATCTTTGGGATTTCAACATAGGCAGGCATGAAATTTTGGAAAATCTGAAACCTTTTAGGAAAATCTAACTGAATATATAGCTTTGTGAGTGCTTATATGGATAATGGAACTGCATTGGGATCTGGTTTGAGCTGAAGCACTAGGTTAATAGACTTTGCAGTAATGGTAAACAATATTTCTTTATTAGCATTAACCATGGATCTTTGTTCAGGTGAATAATAGGATTGACACAGCCTGATGACTTCTGGACATTGATGAGTATGTGGAACTACATACTTGGTTATATTGACTCCCAAATCCGAACTTCATCTCCTTGATCTAATGATTTTTCAAGACTTCAACTGAGGAATTCTAAAAGATTAAATTCTATCACTGGATCAACTATTTTGTAATCCACATCAGATAAGGGTGTATGCTCAATATCTACAACAGGAGGTTGTAGAGGGTTTACAACAATAGTGGTTTTGGAAGTTATTGTTGGGTTTGATTTTGACATTTTAGACCTTCTGGATACTTGAAACTCTGTATTTAGACATTTTTGTACTCTTTTGTAAGCTTAAACTGTTTACATAAGGTATTTTTGGCTTTAACAGAGATCTATTGAATAGAAATAGGCACAAAATGGCTTGCTTTTGGGTTTAAACCTTTCAATTTGGTTACAAACTAATCTTCAAACTCTTTTCAGGTTCAGGAAATGGTATAACAAGGGTTTCTCTACTTCTTTGGATAAACTAGACTAAAAATGGTTCAAATTAGGCACAAAAAGATTGTGATTATTTGCAAAAGGGTTTCTCTAGTTGATCACAAAGTCTTTAAAGTCTATAAAAGGTTAAAATTACTTCAATTTTGATTTAAAACCAGATATAGTATCAAAACTTGGGTTTTATCAGAGTTTAGAAGCGAATCCGTTCTTTGCAGTTAAAAATAAGGGTCTCTCTATGGGAAAATAGCATTATAAGGCTTAATTTCTCATAAAATTGGTTCTTTCTTATGGGAGGTTATTTTTTCGAAGAATACCTATTTTTTGCAGGTATTTGATCTTTAAATGGGGTTTCTGAGGCGTTGGAGAGGCTTTATGATGGTTGTGGAAGTCTTTGGAAGTGAACTGGATGCTTCCAACGATCTTGGTAGTAATTTCAATGGTTTTTTTGGTTCTTTGGCATGAAAACAGGGCTATGGCACTTTTTTCTTCAGTCAGAGATGGATAAAAACGCATAGAGAATGCATAAAAGGTCTTAACTGCGCGCATACGAAGTTTTATAATGTATTTAGGTTAAAACAGGTTAAGCATTGAATAGCGGTCAAATCAGAGGACAGGTGGTTTTGGCGCCGGAAGGAGAAACCACCATTGGTTATCGCATAGGCTCAAGGTGGTAAATAGTTTAATTGAATTGAATGCGATCCAGTTATAAAGCACCGTGTGGAGGAGAGATAAGGGAAGGAAACTGATCATTTTGAAAATTTGAAAATGATTAATGATCGCGCTTTAAGAAATGCGATATCGCATCTGGGTCGTCAGATCTAGGGATATGTGTGCGAACGACAGAGATTGACTTATGAAGTTGCTTGGCAGATGTGGCGTGGGGCTTGGGAAATTCATACGTGGTGGGTTAAGTTTTAACGTTTAAAACGTAAAACCAATGTATTAATATGATATGCGGGGTGTATATTTACATAGAAAATAAGGGTTTAGAATATGTTTTATAACCATAGGGCAGGATTACCTGTAATATGTTTTTAACCTATGGGGATAGGCGGGGTAATATATCACGTGGGTATTTAGTCCATAGTTTTAAACGTTAAAATAGTGGGTTTGGGATATTTATAATAAAGGAATTAATATATATACGGGAAGGGGTAATTTTAAAAGGATTTAATTATATTAGAGTTAATATGAAAATGAAAGAGCGGAATGTACAAAAATTAACTAAGTAAAGTGTAATATAAAATTTTTGAGCACAATGATTGTATCATTATATTTTTGCACTTAAAATTATGATAAATTGTATTTTATGGGTTTTTTGAGTGTTTTTTGGATGAAATGAAATTAATTAAGAGGGGATTTTACTTTTTCTAAGCAAAAAAGGTGTTTTACTTAGGAAAAGGGATTGTATTTTTTGGAAAAGAGTGAATATGTTGAGGAAATGGGCTTTTATGAAGGGAATCCAATAATTTTACCACTCAGTCATTAAGCCTTGGGTCTGGTCCCAACAGAAGTCAGAGAAATGCTCTGAGCCTCTTTAACTGAAGGTTTTGAATACTGGAACATTGTGCGGGAGGGGAAATTATTAATTTTCCAGATGATGTTTTATTACATGCCTTGCACAACTGCTTTCTACCTACCCATCATTATTCTAACATTTTTTTTTACTTCATTTGCATGGGTGCATTTAAGCTTGCAACCCTAAATCCATTTTTCTTTTAAAGCATAAAACTATCTAATTCTAACCTTATTTCATCCGAGGGCTCAGATTAAACTATGAGCTCCTCATTTATTCCCTAACTATCTACTGATTTGTCAAGTTTAAACTGCTTGACAGATCTTTATTCTCTATCTAAAACCTGAAATTCAAAGCATGAAAAGTTAAGATTAAACTATTTAACTCATCATGGATTATGGCATTTTGAAAAATATGCACATAATCATTATTTTTGCAGTAAAAGTAAATAGTAGTGAAATTTTGACTAGCTCACTTTCATGTTTTATTCTTGTCTCTTTTTTTTTTGGGTCCATTTTTTATTCTTTTTGATCTTTTTATTTTCAAAGTCCTTTGATCTTTCTTTTAGAACTCTACCCTCTTTTAATTTTTTATTATTTTCAAATATGGGAAAACAACTTGCAGAAAGCAAGGTATGTACGTATCTACAAGACTAATCATAGTCAATTAAAAAATTATGAATCCTATTATTATAGGACCCTAACAGTGGCTCCACATGGGGATGGCATTTCCTGGTGAAATCTCAAGAACTTTAAGACAAGTAGCCTTTGAATTTTGACTGAGTTGACCCTGTAGATGTTATCTGATCTCTGTAATTGTTCGTACTTATGACATTTTACCTTTGAAAGCTTAGGGCCTTCTCTCTGAGCTTCAAGTTTTTTAGGAAAAAATCCAATCCAATCTAAAATCTGCAATGTTATGTACAATGGATAAAGTAAACAAAAATTAACTATTTGTTATTTCTGAAGAGTAGTAGTGCTTCAGCATTCTGCCATTGACAGGCCCACCTAGCAGATCTGATCCATCCATTTCTTTCAAAAAGAAAGCATTGTTACCTCTGTAACCATAAATAACATAAGGTCCTTTCCATAGGAAATCAAACTTCCCATGTTTACCTTTATCTTCTCTTCTTGTATCCCACTTTAACACTTTGTCACCAATGTAGAAATCATTTTCTTTACTCTTTCTGTCAAAAAATTTCTTTATCTTGTCTTGGATAACTTGAGACTTAAGATAAACCTCTGCTCTTGTTTGTTGCAAGTGAATGGTTTGATTAATCCTTATTTGAATGTCATTGGTCTCAACTTGTAACTCTTGAATTATCTTCATTACTGGTACTCGTAAGGAAGATGGAAAAACAACATCCATTCCATAAACAAGTTGGTAAGGGGATGTACCAATAGATTTTTTGGTGGTAAGTCTATCTGCCCATAAGACTTTAACTAACCTCTTGTTCCAAGTTTTCTTTTTATATTTTAGTAATTTCTTGATAATTTTCACAAGGTTCTCATTGGAAGATTCAACAAGGCCATTACATTGAGGGTAATATGCAGTAGAATGGCCTAGGGTAATATGGTATTTATGGCAAAAGTCAATCATCTTTTTAGATTTGAATGTAGCTGCATTGTTAGTGATAATATTTTGAGGACATCCAAATATTGAAAGTATATTGCTTTCTGAAAAGGTGATAATGACAGTGTCAGTGGCTTGCCTGGAAGGTATGGCTTCAATCCACTTAGTAAAATAGTCAGTGGCTGTCAGAATCCACTTATGTTGGGCTGATGATGGAGGGTGAATTTCACCAATGAAGTCAATACCGCATTGTTGAAATGGAATATCTATTGAGATGGGTTTTAAGGGCAATGGTAAGAGCTTTTTCTTTCCCTCAAATATTTGACACTTGTGACAGGAGGTCACATACCTTTTTACATCTGGAAACAAAGTAGGCCAGTAAAAACCAGCTCTCAGGATTTTGTCTGCAGTACTCTTCCAGTAAAGATGTCCTCCACAGTCACCTGCATGAAATTCTTCTAAAACTTTGTCAGCTTCTTCTTTTAGCAAAAAATTCAATAAAATTCCACTATGATCTTTCCAAAAAAATACATTGTCTAAGATACAAAATCTTACTGCCTTCAATTTTAAGAATCTAGCTTTTGTTCTTGATAATCGAGGAGGAGCTTGTAACTTTAGTAATACAAATATGATATCTGCATACCATGGTGAGTCTGAAAAGGCTTCACTGATCTCTGGAGTCGCCATCTCTTCCTGATCATCTACTTGGGCAATCAAATTTATGTCTAGGGCATGACAATTTGATTCAGCCATGAGTTTGGCTAAACCTTGACCTTTTATAAGTTTAGTGGGTTTTATTTCTATGTCATATTCCAAAATTGTGGAAATCCACTTACCTCTTCTACCATTAGGACCATTATGAGTTAGAATGTCTTTTACTACTGCATTTGGAACATAAGCAATGATGTGAGAATAAATAATGTACACTCTAAAGTCTTTAATGGCTTTTACCAAAACTAGGCCCTGTTTCTCCATGATATTGTACTTCAAAGTGGCATATATAAGTGATTTTCTAAAGAAATCTATGGGCTGCTCATAGCCCTGGTCATTTTTTTGCAGTGAAACTGCCATAATGGTGTGTTCTGAAGCAAAGGAGAAAATGATGAAATCCTTTTTAAAGTCAGGACTTATAAGGACTTGGGTTTTGGTTAAGGCTTGTTTGATAGATTCAAATGATTGTTTGGCCCCAATAGTCCATTTAAGAACTGAATCTTTTTCAACATATTATTGAGTTCTCTAATTATTTAAGCTAAATTGGAGATGAAGCTTCTTAAAAAGTTAGTTTTACCTAGAAAAACTTGTATCTCTTTTATGTTTCTAGGAGGACTAATGTTAAGAATTGCTTCTATTCTGGCAGGGTCTATTCTAATTCCTTCTTTAGATATTATGTGTCCTAGTAACTTACCTTCTTCTAATCCAAATAAGATTTTCTTAGGGTTTAAAGAGATGCCAAATTTCCTGCATTTAAGAAAGACTTGTCTGAGATGATCCAAGTGTTCATAATCAGTCTTTGAGAAAACAGTAATGTCATCTAAATAAATTGCTAATAATTCATGAATTTCCTTTATAAAGGCTATATCCATAGCTCTTTGAAAAGTGGCTCCTGCATTCTTTAACCCAAAAGGAATTTTTACATACATAAAAGTGCCCCATGGAGTAGTAAAAGTAGTTTTGGCTTGGTCCTCTGGTTGGACTAAAATTTGGTTGTACCCTGAAAATCCATCTAAAAGTGAAATCCTAGAAGAACCAACTGCGCTCTGTAAAATGTGATCCATATTTGGTAAAGGGTAATTATCTTTTAAGGATACCTTGTTAAGATTTCTAAAATCAATACATAATCTAATTTCTCCTGTCTTTTTTCTGGTGGGAACTAGATTAGAAACTCAATCAGAATATCTGATTGGTGCAATTATCTGTGCATCGTATATTCTTTTTACCTCTTTTTCAATCAAAGGCATCAAAACAAGGTTGATTCTTCTTAACTTTTGTTTAAAAGGTTTTTGGTCTTCTTTTATAGGGATTTTATGTTGTATTATACTGGTGTCATAGGATTTTAGGTCCTCGTAACTCCAAGCAAAAACATCTTGAAATTCCTTAAAAAGAGCTATGTATTTTTCTTTTTCTTCCTTAGGTAAATCTTTGGAAAGTTTAATCATCTTAGGTTTTAACTCTATACCAATATTACGTTCCTCAATATCAGATCTAAGTGGCTCCATTTTGGGTTTTCTTGCAACATCATTGGAGTCAAATAAATCTTCTAAAGGAGTTAAGCCTTTTGGTAAAAATTTATCTTTTAAGTTAAAAATATCAGATTTATCATCAACTATCTCTTCAATTTCTACTTTCTCTAAGTTATCTACGTCTGATTGACTAAATTTAGTATGTTTTGCAAACTTTACTTTATTTACATCTATATTATTCAAATCAATTTCACTATCTAAATTCTGATCTACTGTACAGTCTCTGTCTATTTTACAATTATGAAATTCACCTTCATTATTCATAAAATGGTAAATCTGTTGATCTTGTGAGAAAATTTGCCAATATTTGAGGTTATCTGGAATTATTGGTCTGTGTTTTACTTCTATAGTATACTTATGATTGGGCTGAAATGCCGTTTCTCTATATCAGCCTAATCTAGGATTATAAACATAATATTTTCCATTTATCTGTTTTACAATCAACTCTGAATCTCTCATAATTGATATTCTTTTACCTCCTAAATTTCTGATAATCTGCAGTCCTAGAATGAGAGCTTCATATTCAGCCATGTTATTGGTACATTTAAAATTCCGTCTAAAAGCATGGCCTTCTGCATGATTGTTTTCCATATAAGTTATCCAAACTCCTTCTCCTGCTCCTAGTTTATTGACTGAACCATCAAAATCTAAATGCCATAATGATTCATGAAAGATATTTTCACTGTCTGGTGTTTTGTTTTTGTCTTTTAATTCAGTTTGATTTTAGTATCAGTTTCAGAGTTGCATAAGATGAATGAATCCATGTCAGTAGGTGTGATGTAAATTGGGTAATTTCTTGGTCTTTCTACACTACTCACCATGTATTTCATCAATGTTTCCATATAGAATTTCTTTGGTTGGCCAAAAATTGATATGGTTGCATATGACATATCCAATTGTAGAGATCCTTGTAATTTTGATCCCCATGAGCAAGATAAGAGAATTTCATATTTAGGTGCGATATCAGCTACTATAATGTCCATGAGTATGCTTTTACCAGGATATTGAACTAATGTGACACACAAATCTTTAATCAATCCTAAACATTTCACTTTGCTTGAATCAAATGAAAAGAGATCTTTGTAAGACCTAGTGATATCTAAATTCAGGGTTTCCATTATTGATTTGGGCATTAGATTGTGTGAAGCCTCTGAATCTAAAATTTTATTGTGTAATATTTGGTCATGAATAGTAAAACTAACGTAAAATGGTGGAACTACTCCATCTTGGTGTTTTCCATTAACATCAGGACCAAAAATCAACTCTGGTTGATCATCATTCAAGTTTATTGAGTCTTCTCCATCATTCATGTTTAAGGTTTCAATGATAGTTGTTTTGTACAAATCATGTTTTACCAATTTTGTCAAAGGAATTGGTATTTTTAATTTTGCAATTTCAGCTTGTATATTGAATGAAGGTTGTGATTTACTAAGCTGAATTAACTCCTCTTTAGTAACTGTAGTTTGAGTAGGTTTGTCTTGTTTTTCTACAGTTATCTTTTCATTCTCTGTTTGAGTTTCTTGTGTCTTACTGCTCTTAGTTTTCTTTTCAGGAATGGTTTGAGAAGCAGTAGATGTTTTTTCATATTTTGAATTATCAGAAGCTGTTCTGGCAGTGATAACTTTTGGATCTGCTGATTTTGGATCAGCAGTGGATGTTTTGGAATCTAAGTTTGTTGTTTTAGCAGAATTAGGTGTTTTAACAACAACATATTTTTGTGAATCTGTTGATGTTTGGACAACCTCATCTGTTATGTCAACAATATTGGGACTGGGTGAAATTTTGGGGCTGGAAACTTTCTGGGATGAATTAGAGTTTTGCTTGTTTTCCCTAGGGATAATTTGCAGAACTTTTGAAGTGGGAGCTTCTACTATTTTTTTTTTTAAATTTTCTGTTTGTGCATTTTTCTTAGTAGAAGGCTCAGTGTTTTTCTTGCTTCTAAGTTTATATTTCTTATGTATTTCATTTATAGAAAAATCATAACCTTGTTTGTAGTCAAATGATTCACTTGAATCTAATTGAAGTTGTTGCATTTCAAATAACTCTTGATCTTCTTGTGTGAGAAATATAGTGTTATCATCACTTATACCCATTAGATTTATGGTGTCTTCATCATCATTCTGTTGAGAACTTTCAACATAGTTCTCTTGAAATTGAGGTCTTATTGTCTGATCAGAGGATGATTCTTTAGATTTTCCCGTGTTTGTATTTTTCCTAAAGTCGGGATTTCTAATTTGCTGTTGGTTATCCCATTGTGGTTTTCTTTCTATATTGTCTAATCTATCCATCATTCTCTCTAAAGTTTTATCTAGTTGATCTATTTTTCTATTTGAACTAGATGTCTCTTCTTTTATGGTTACTCTCCTCTCATTCCTTAATCTATCTTTTCTAGCCAAAATATTTACTTCTACACTAACATCATCTGTTTGCATTCTTTCTAAAGTATCAACATTTATCTCTCTTAATTGATATGCCATGTATGTATCAAATCCATCAGGGAGTTTGAGATTAGCTGGGATTCAATTATAAACAATGTTGTATCTAGTGCAATAGTCTTGGACTATTTCCATTAGAGGAATTTTGAGGTCTAAAATGGGCCTCCTAAGGAAATAATAAAATAATAGCTAAACCAATAAAATAATATTTATGAATTTTCAATTCACTGTTTGCACCACAATCAATGTAACCATAGTTAAATTCAATTCAAAAGTTGTACCAAAATAAAATTAATAAAAAAATTATATTGATGTGACTATAAATAAGAATGATCTTTTTAAGAAAAAATCATTATCATTGAACAACTAATGCATTTGTCCTTTGTACTTAAATAACTTAAAATAAAATATAAATATAAATTTATAAATTCTTAATTATATTATATGTTATTAATTAAAATTTATATTATTTAAATTGTATAATAACATGTAATTAATATACTATACAAAAATAATATAATATAATATAATAAATGTATAGGGATATGCATTGTTTCTTTCATGAAATATGAAATGAAAATAATATATTTTTATTCAAAAAGTGTGAAATGACATTTATTATGAGTACTTTACTTTGATTTTAAAAGTACTTAAAGCACTACCATGGTTAATTATGAGTTTTTATCCACCATTGAGAATGTGACAAGCGAGTACCTTTAACTCAAGCAATGCCACCTCAACCATTAGGGATGTTGTCATCCCCTAAAATGTGGTTGGTTCTCATAAAATGAATTTTGATTGAACATCTTCCTTAGGAGGCCCATTTTAGACCTCAAAATTCCCCTAATGATTAGGAGCTCTTTTCATTGCATCAAATTAAGATAATATTTGAAGTGGATTTTTCTTCTTTTCCCATTTATTCAAAAATAATCTATGAAAGACTGCTAAATCAGCTATACTACCAGGATTAAGACCTTTAAACCATTTTTTAACTTCCCATGTTAATGTTTGAGCAAAGAGTCTAATTTGTACATCAGAATCATCTATTTTATGAAGCTCAAAATAATTTGTCATCTTATTAATGTGTTGTTGGGCAGTGTAATGTGTGGTAGCATCGAGGTATTTTACTCTGGTAATCCTAAGGCATGTCATGTAACTGAGCTGGAAGGACCAAGGGAGCATACCTAGCAACCATGGCTTGAATTATAGCTTGGCTAGGAGGTAGGTTGGAAGTGCTTGGGGCAGAACTGGAAGTACTAGTTGATGCAGTTAAAGAAGTGGCTGATGAAATTGGAATATAAGATGATGTACTAGAAAAAGTGGTGGATGACCTAAATGATGAAGTTGGGGTGCTAGAAAATGAAACTGGGATATATGAAGAACTACTTGGAAATGAGAATGATGTGTTTGAAATTGCTGAAGATAAACTAGTGGATGGATTTGAGGTGGGGGAAGATGGAAATAGTATTCTAGGCCGGAATGGTTGTTTAGGGATAAATGGATCTGTAGATTGAATTGTGGTGGAAATTATAGATGATGTAGTGCTAAAAAGAGATGAACCTACAGATTCTAAAAGATGGGTATCTAACTGAGAAGTAGATGGCTTAGGTGTATATACTGATAATGCAACTAATTCAACTGAATGCTGAAAAAGAGCTTCATCTATTTCCTTAAATACAATAGCATTTAATTCATCAAGTTTATCATAAATCTCAAATATTTTTGGTTCAAAATCTACTGAAACAATTTCCTGTTTAATTTCAAGAGATGAAATAAAATTAGGATCTATAACAGTGATGTTTAAATCACTCTCTGATTTGTTTATGAATAAAGAATGTTCAAAATTTAAGTCAAACTCTATGTCTTGTATACTTGTCAATTGTTTTGGAAGAGAATTTGATCTAAATAAGGAAAATTTATTACCTAAATCTTCTACTTGTTTATTCTTTTTTCCAATTTTGTTCGGATTGTCTATTATAACAACAGGTTTAGGATCTGGATTAGACCTGGTATAGTAGATTTTTCTAGAAACTAGAATTACAGTTTTTTATGAAATGATACTCACAACTTATAAAATAGTCTTTAAGGTAAAGGATAATAAAAAATATTTCCTTAAAGACCTATTTTAAGACTGAGGATTGGTTAGTCCCCAGTATGGTCGCCAATATGTTATCACTCTAATAATTCTCAAAGTTGTGAGATTTTGATTTATAGGTCTAAGAAAATTAGAGGTAACCACATACCAACTTTTAAACTCTAGGATCTAGCCTTCCTAGGGTTCAAAGAGGATTCTCTCTATAAGTTTTAACTTTGTTTTAATTATATGATATTAGGCTAGTTATGATGTGCAAATTGGTTTTGATGATTGGTTTTGTGGGAAAAATCACATAATGAGATAGATAATGATTGATTTGTTTGTCCATTGGGCAAAGGAGTCAAATGTCAAGTAGACAGGACTGGGATCAAGGTCTAAAGTCAAATATTTTTAGGGAAAGATAGACAAGTTATTGAAGATCTTGGAAGGCTGATTGGTGAAGTGGTTTGATCGGGATAAAGAGCAATCAAAGATTCTTTGATTCAGATAAGGAAGGAGAAGACATAGGTCATTCGAAAGAGGGAGAAATTAAGGGTTACCTACTCTGGAAATTTGCATAAAACATAGAAATGATAAATAGTTAAAGACAAGATGCTTTTAACAAATCCTATAATAATATTCCTGATTTATCATTCAAATTTAGAACACATATATGGATGCATGTAAAACATAAGAAGATAAACAATGATAGTAGAAAGTAGTTCACTTCAATGGCTCATCACATGAATCCTGAAATATGATGCTTTATGATTTGATCCAGTCTGCTACTTGAACTTGCTACAAAAAGCCTTCAGGTACAACAAAAATGACTATAGAAATATTCAAAAATTTAATCCACAATAATACTTAAAAGGATGAAGTATTTATACAAAAATGTTTACAAAATATCCTAGAATACTCATAGGATTTTTCTAAGGAAATAAAAATATATTTTACAACAATATAGTGACAATTTCTTAACAACTTAGCAAGCTGTCCTATTTATCCAAATAAAATAGAAATGCTGTTTTGGATTGGGTGCAACTGGCTGCCTTGTTGTCTCTAACGCTGGCAAAGATATTTTAATCTGTTTTTGAAGTGTTGTCTTTTCATCTGATACCATTTATCTTCTGATACTCTTTAACCACAGTTTTAACTGTCTTACTGCTGTAAATTCTGTTTTTACTATGTAAAAACAGTAAACTGTCTTTTATCCTCTTCTCTGCAATTTGACTTTTAGAGTAAGTCAGTGAGTTTTTCACAAAATTATTCATCAGGAATTTTGATCTTTTTTAACTTCCTAAAGTTCTCATCTGCTTCTGTGTATCTAGCAAATGTTGGTTTGATTACAAAGAGGTGTTTTTATCTAATGTTGTAGATAAAACAAGTCTTCAAAGCTTTTATGTAGAACCTTTCCTATAAGAATTCCTTGTCCTTCTGTTTTATTTACTTGCTCTTTTGCATGATCTCTTATCTTCTTGTTGTATTCTTCTTGTGGCATAAGTTTATCATTAAGAAAAACGATGTTTAGCAAACCTTTTTGCCTCAAGACCTCAAATTTAACCATAAATTTAGTTATGGATATGTTCATGTTTCCACACTTTTCTTTTAGCTGCTTCATCAAAATTTTCTTTGAAATTACTTTTCTTATTTCAAGGATTGTCTCTGTTCTGTCAGTAATTTCTATCTCCTCTAATTCTTGCCTATTTTTACTGTTGAGAAACTTGATTATTTATAGGGCCTCTTCAGGTTTGGCACCTAGTTCATCCTTTGTTTTCTGAATATCCTCTTGAGCTGCCTGTAGTAAATCCTTTTGCTCATAAATTACCTGTATTGATGTCCAAACATCATTGATGGATTCAATGATTTTGTTCCATAGTTGATTCTTCACATAGGACATAGGTTCTTTCAAGGTTAAATCTTTTTGTAAGTTCTTCAACTCAACATTTAACCTATTAGCCTTTTGTTCCTGAGTTTTGGCATTAATTTGGGCTAGCTTCTTAGTGTCTTCCAGATTTTCAATCATTTTCTTCAACCTATTGATTTCATTGGTTTGAATTGTCCTCCATGGCCTTAATGATTTAATTGGCTTCATCAGACTGTTGAGCTACTGTGGTAGAGGATTCTATAGCTGAAGTAGTGGAGGAATTTGGTATTGCTGTGGCCAGTGGTACTTTTTGTGCCAACTCTTCTGCCAATGTTGAAGGAACAACTATTGTTGCCATGGGAATTATTGTAGGAACTTCTTGTGCTTTTGCAGTTTCTCTTTCATGGACAAGCTTGTCCATTTGGATTTCCATCTCTTTAATCCGTGCTGTCAATTGTAAAATCAAGTTCATCATATCATCTTTTTGGCTTGCCTCTTGCACAATTTCCTTGGCTTGTGGATGTTCTTCTTGGTGGAAGCTTGATTTGTTTTTTAAGTGTTGCAATATCAACATTCTTTTTCTTCACCAATTCTTCTGCAAATTTCACATTGGCAGGGTAATACCCTACTTGAATCACCAATTCTTCTAAAGACTTAATTCTAAGTTCTTTAGCATATGAGGAATCCTTTTCAACCTTCGTTTGATCTCTCATATTTATCACTATGTTATGGAGCTTTTGGGCACTCATTTCCTTTGTATTCATAGTAGAATAAAGCATCTTAGAAGTTTGTCTGTGAAACTCAATTTGATCTAATGCATGGATGTTATCTACAGGTACTTCAAGGTCAACTTTCTTGTAAATTGCTGCTGTGAGGAGGAGGCCTCTATACTTTGCTGTTTCTCAATTACCTGTGTGTTTGAAGTAGCAGGATGCTCTTCATTTATAATCTCTGTGGCTGGCTCATTGTTAGTTTCTGGAACATCTGTATCTTCCACTACGATGGTCTCTTTTTCTTTATCAACTGGATTAAGCTTAGGCTTATTATTATATCTGAGTTTAAACCTAGTCTATATTGTTGTTTTAACAGTGTAGGTACCTTCTTCCCTTATTCTTTTAGTAGTTTTATCTTCTTGATTTACAGTTTTCAAGGTGTGACTAGTATCACCCTGTTTAACTGCTTCTATCAAGGTATTTTCTAGCCACTCTGCTTGATTAGTAAATTGTTCAATCTCTGGCCTTTTATCATGAATATAAGGGGTCAATTTTCATTTTACCCTTATTTTACTTAGAATTCCCTGAGGATCATAATTCCATAAGAAACTTTCTTCAAATTTGTATTCCAACAACTGTTTTGCTGCCTCTATTCCTGCATCCCTTTGATTGCAAATAAAAGGTCCTACCTGGTTCTTTAACTTGAATTGAGTCTTCTTTTTGGGAGCCAAGAAGTTGATAGAATCTAAATTTAGTATTTGCCTTATGTACTCCAAGGCAAAAACTCTTATTGGCAAGTATTTTGGTAGTTTATAGGGTAAAAGATTTGACTCAAAAGCTCTGATCTTTATATGATTTTGGTAAAGACACCAATCTCCAGTTCTAATTTGTTCTGACATCTGTAATATTTTCTTTATCTCATCACTGACTCTTGGTTGTACACTATTTGTCAACATGTTTTTCAAAGGATGAACAAAACAATCTACAAAATCCACATAAGTGAATTTTGTTAATTATTTTCTGATTAAAGATTTCCAAAAGATAACTGATAGAGGATTCCCTTCTACATCCAATTTCTGACGGTTTATAGGGAATTTTTCTGCTTGGAAATAAAGGAACATGTGAAAGAGGAAGGATGAGTATCTGAAAACTCCTTCAGTGGGAAATTTCACAAGCTGATCATGGATATTATTTACTATGTATTCAACATAATTGTAGATAACAGAAGGAGGTTGACCTGGCACAAAAGTGGATAGAAAGCCTAGAATTGAATCATCTCTATGCTCATCAGTAAAATAACCTAGGATGAAGGATAACATAGAGGTGACATGCCTTGACCCTTCAGGAAATTTGGAAGTAGAATAAGGAGGGTTTATCTTTGGGATTTCAACATAGGTAGGCATGAAATTTTGGAAAATCTGAAACCTTTTAGGAAAATCTAACTGAATATAGAGCTTTGCGAGTGCTTCTAAGGATAATGGAACTGCATTGGGATCTGGTTTGAGCTTAAGCATTAGGTTAATAGACTCTGCAATAATGGTAAACAATATTTCTTTATTAGCATTAACCATGGATCTTTGTTCAGGTGAATAATAGGATTGACACAACCTGATGACTTCTGGACATTAATGAGTATGTGGAACTACATACATGGGTAGATTTGACTCCCAAATCCGAACTTCATCTCCTTGATCTAATGATTTTTCAATACTCCAACAGTGGAGTTCTAAAAGATTAAATTCTATCATTGGATCAGCTATTTTGTAATCCACATCAGCTGAGGGTGTATGATTAATATCTACAACAGGAGGTTGGAGGGGGTTTACAATAATAATGGTTTTGGAAGTCATTGCTGGGTTTGATTTTGACATTTTAGACCTTTTGGATGCTTGAAACTCTGTATTCAGACCTTTTTGTACTATTTTGTAAGCTTAAACTGTTTACAAAAGGTATTTTTGGCTTTAACAGAGGTCTATTGAATAGAAATAGGCACAAACTGGCTTTCTTTTGTGTTTAAACCTTTCAATTTGGTTACAAACTGATCTTCAAACTCTTTTCAGGTTCAGGAAATGGTATAACAAAGGTTTCTCTGCTTCTTTGGATAAACTAGACTAAAATTGGTTCAAATCGGGCACAAAAATATTGTGATTATTTGCAAAAGGGTTTCTCTAGTTGATCACAAAGTCTTTGAATTCTATAAAAGGTTAAAATTACTTCAATTTTGATTTAAAACCATATATAGTATCAAAACTGGGGTTTTATCAGAGTTTAGCAGCGAATCCGTTCTTTGCAGGTAAAAATAAGGGTCTTTCTATGTGCACATAGCTTTATAAGGCTTAATTTCTCAGAAAATTGGTTCTTTCTTATGGGAGGTTATTTTTTCGAAGAATACCTATTTTTTGCAGGTATTTGATCTTTAAATGGGGTTTCTGAGGCATCAGAGAGGCTTTCTGATGGCTGTGGAAGTCTTTGGAAGCGAACTGGATGCTTCCAGCGATCTTGGTAGCAATTTCAATGGTTTTTCTGGTTCTTTGGCATGAAAACAGGGCTATGGCGCTTTTTTATTCAGTCAGAGATGGATAAAAACGCATAGAGAATGAAGAAAAGGTCTTAACTGCGTGCATACGAAGTTTTATAATGTTTTTAGGTTAAAACAGGTTAACCATTGAATAACGGTCAAATAAGAGGATGGGTGGTTTTAGTGCCAGAAGGAGAAACCACCAGTGGTTATTGCATAGGCTCAGGGTGGTAAACGGTTTAATTGAATCAAATGCGATCCAGTTATAAAGCGCCACGTGGAGGAGAGATAAGGGAACAAAACTGCTCATTTCGCAAATTTGAAAATGATTAATGATTGCACTTTAAGAAATGCAATATCACATCTGGGTCTTTAGATCTGGGGATAGGTGTGCAAATGACAGAGATTGACTTATGAAGTTGCTTGGCAGATGGGGCTTAGGGATTGGGAAATTCATATGTGGCGGGTTAAGTTTTAACGTTTAAAACGTAGTTTTAAATGTAAAACCAATGTATTAATATGATATGCGGAGTGTATATTTACATAGAAAATAAGGGTTTAGCATATGTTTTATAACCATAGGGCGGGATTACATGTAATATGTTTTTAACCTATGGGGATAGGCGGGGTAATATATCATGTGGGTATTTAGACCATAGGTTTAAACGTTAAAATAGTGGGTTTGGGATATTTATAGTAAAGGAATTAATATATATATGGGAAGGGGTAGTTTTAAAAGGATTTAATTATATCAGAGTTAACATGAAAATGAAAGAGCAGAATGCACAAAAATAAACTAAGTAAAGTGTAATATAAAATTTTTGAGCACAATGATTGTATCATTAAATATTTACACTTAAACTTAGGATAAATTGTATTTTATGGGTTTTTTGAGTGTTTTTTGGATGAAATGAAATTAATTAAGAGGGAATTTTACTTTTTCTAAGCAAAAAAAGTGTTTTACTTAGGAAAAGGGATTGTATCTTTTGGAAAAGGGTGAATATGTTGAGGAAATGTGATTTTATGAAGGGAATCCAGTACTTTTGCCAATCAGTCATTAACCCTTGGGTTCGGTCCCAACAGAAGTCAAGGAAATGCTTCGAGCCTCTTTAACTGAAGGTTTTGAATACTGGAACATTTTGGGGGAGCGGAAATTAGTAATTTTCTAGATGATGTTTTATTACATGTCTTGCACAACTTCTTTCTACCTACCCATCATTATTCTAACATTTTTTTACTTAATTTGCATGGGTGCATTTAAGCTTGCAACCCTAAATCCATTTTTATTTTAAAGCATAAAACTATATAATTATAACCTTATTTCATCCGAGGGCTTAGATTAAACTGTTGAGCTGCTCATTTATTCTCTAACTGTCTACTGATTTGTCAAGTTTAAACTGTTTGACAGATCTTTATTCTCTATCTAAAACATGAAATTCAAAGCATGAAAAGTTAATATTAAACTATTTAACTCATCATGGATTATGGCATTTTGAACAATCTGCACATAATCATTATTTTTGTAGTAAAAGTAAATAGTAGTGGCATTTTGACTTGCTCACTTTCATGTTTTATTCTTATCTCTTTTTTTCTTTTTCTTTTGGGGTCCATTTTTTATTCTTTTTGATCTTTTTCTTTTCTAAGTCCTTTGATCTTTCTTTTAGGACTTTTACCCTCTTTTCATTTTTTATTATTTTCAAATATGGAAAAACAACTTGCAGAAAGCAATGTATGTACATATTTACAAGACTAATCATAGTCAATTCAAAAATTATGAATCCTATTATTATAGGACCCTAACACACCCAAAACCAGATGCACATAGCACCATATGTATATCACACACTCAACACAATATGTACATAGTACTGCATATTCAACATTTACATAGCACCATACGTACACAACACCGCATATCCAACATGCACATAGCACCATATGCACACAACACCAAATAGCCAACATGCGCTCAATACAATACATACATAACACCACATTTCCAACATGTACCTAACACCATCTATACCTAGCATTGCATATGAAATATACACACAACACCATATATACAACATGCATACAATTTCATATGCACACAATACTACATATGCAACATTACATAGCACCATAGGTACACTCATTGGATATATGACAATGCAGAATATATATACAACAATAGTACTGTACATCCATAGACCACACATTGATCCCACAATCAAACTTGCTTCTAGTGTCTTTCCACTATCCATGCTCACCCTAACATGTCGTAGATCACACTACTTTCACTTCATTGATGTACCCCTTAGCATTACGTGTCCATAACATAAACATAGGAACAATACAAGCATGTAATATCAATTCATGTCCACATGATACTGACCTCATGGATTTGTCAGAGTTACCCTTCCCACTTGATTCCTCATAAGACCAAGAACCTCTTCATGTCATTGACCTGCATAAGAAATCGTTCCTCCGTAAGAATGATTCTTGAAAACCCTATCATACAATGACATAGATACACTCACACAAACAGACACACACACACATATATATAATTAGCATAAAACAATCATGATTCTGTCAGACAATGACATACATACTCACATACATGTATACATATATAAGCATCAACAAAATCATGATCACAACGCCATTGATAGATATCATAAGGTCTAGGTTAAGAGAACTTCCTTATTTGTGCACAACATGCACTACGTCGATAACAACAGTTCCAAACATAGCAAAGGCGCCGAACACCTCATTAATTTTACCTTTTATGTTTCCTTTCTCATGTCTGTACTGCCACCATCCATTTACCACAATAGACCCAACCAACCCAACTGACTATCATACTCTTACCTTTTGCTGCACTTACTCATGCACCGAGCTTCATCCAAGTCTTTCATTACCTGTTGGGTACCACAAATCTCTTCCAGAGCTCCATCAATTTTCCTCTTTCCCAACCGATCCCCAAGACTCTAAAAAAAAAGGCAAGAACAAGAAACAAACAAGAATAAATCCATGAAAACAAAAAGCAATACGACACCACAACAAAGTGGCAAGGCCTTGCACTGGACATAAGAAAAACCGCAAATCAAGCACAAGAAAATCACAAAATACCAAAAGCACAAGGCTAGAAACAAACACCATGACTCAATCTCCATCGTTCCCAAGGTAAGCTCAACAATCTCTCTTGCCATGTAATCCCCGCATCATACTACCATAAACACATAAATGTCAGTGCATAAATAAACATACAATATGCTATTTACCTTACCTTGTTGTGCCAAGCACACTGACCTGTAACTGAACGCACATGTCATCCATATGTACCAAACATTAAGAAAACATATCTATCAATTCAAAATCAACTTTGACCCAGAATAACAACCATTTCATAACCAATAATAAGCTTGCATTCATTGGTCATAATACATAATTCTACAACTATCACCTACTTACACTCAAGTATATACCGACTATCTCAACACATATGTGTTAGCACAACCATCTTAAAGAAAGATAATTTCTCCATGCAATATTATAGATACAAACTCATAAAATGTAATTAATAAAACATTCAAACAACTTACAAACATACCATACTAAATAGATTAACTAGATGGTATAATCAAACACTCAAAACAATCAAGCACCAAGTATACGACATAAGCAAACTCGTACCTCAATCTATCTCAGGGGAGGCTATATTGTCTGCAAAATCAATCTAGATTAGCACAATATAACTTCACAACACCTCAACTCAACATAAATAAGATCAATATATCCATAAAAGTAACCAACTAACATTTTCATATCATAAACTCATAATCAATTGTCATTCATACATAACAATCACATATGCACAATCAACCTAAATGAGTACAATACAATATCACAATTATATTGATTCATACATGAATGTAATAACCCTAACCATCTACGTAAGCCAATCCAAGGCAATATGATACATATAACATCAAGATCTTAATGAAATAACCCTAATTATCAAGTTACTAGCATATACCAACAACAAGCTATATATCACGGTCATCAACAACATGTAACCTAATCATTAAGCTAACTAGCATAAAAAAACAATAAATTAACATATAACAGGCCCATCAACAACGTATAACATAGTCATTGAGATAACTACAAGTTAACATACTCATCAATGACATATAACATAATCATGAAGTTAATACCATGCTTGACTAACCGACACATGTACATATGATCACACTAATTAACTAGCATCTATCATGCATGTAACCATAACATAACTAGAATGACATGCATACACATAACCGTAGTAATAATAGAATGAAAAACATATAAGTAACCCTAATTCTTACAACAACCATGAGTCACAGACCTACATGCCAAGCATACAACTTGTATGACGATCTTCTCTTGCCTCAAGGTCCAACGTTGCAACTTCACTTTGATGATTTGCATCTCCTACTCTATCTTATCCAACATATTAGCATCATAACATACCAATATCATCATGATGGCCTAATTTCCTACAATGATCTTATGCAAAACAACCTCAACCAAACCAATGAAAACTTGAACATATGCACCCACTTGACATGTATAACCAATCATAAACGACCAATGCATGTTCAACATATAACCTCACACAAGCAAGCATACATGGACAACATGCAGGCATGACCAATATGTTACCTAGCATAAACAAGAAATGCATGTACAATATGTAGAAACATGTAAGCAATCATGCACATACAATACATAAGCGAGAACAATGTAAAATCAATCATACATTCATGACAACATGTTGACGACAACACCATCAACCCTTCCATGGAAAAACCACTTCCACCATGGCTAACAGAACACGAATACAACAAGAACATATAAACCACAATCATGCTAAACACATATGAACTCAACATAAATGCAAGATCAACACACCACCCATCCAGTCCGAGAGTTGAACCATGCTCTTATACCACTTTGTGGTATCATATATCACACAAAGAGAACAAAACCCAAACACCACCATCATGCATACACAACAAGCACATAGAACATAAACATGAGGAACATATATGCAATTTACATGTATGCATGACAAAAACACACATCCCAAGGAGAGCACAACCACGCTCTGATGCCACTCTCTAACACCCTCTTTCCACATCTACCCAAGTAACCGTCCAACCAAGGTAAACATGTGACGAGAGGTTACTAATATGAGATTCAACCTCCTAGATGACCTTAAGGAAGTGGAACCAACAAAAACATCAAAAACACACCTTACACTGCATCAATGACATCCCCAGGGTGTAACCCAACCTCACAAGGCCCTGTTCCCTGAGGGGGGACTGATTTTAAACCCTTTAAGGCTGAGTCATGGGCTAGCCTCGGCAAGGTAGCGACTCAGGCCCAAACAAAGGATTTTACACTTGTAGCTCCGGGATTTGTGCCACATTTTTAGCCCCTGAGCCCAAGTCACTGCCCAAAACTTCTTGTAAATTCAAGAGAGGGTAAATACCATTAAAAAAAACATATGGAAGTAATCACATCAACCTGAATTCATCCGACCCCACCCAACCACGACAGGAATTTTGTCAAACATGTCACAAACATAGCATATACATGTATAAAAAACATATTTAAACAAAGGGGTCTCTTTCTTATCTGAGAATGGCTAAGAAGCATTGCTCCCTTACATAATAAGCTATCATACAATCAATTTTATTATATACACATTGTATATTCATTTACAAGTAGAAACATAGAGAGAGCCATACCTCATCACTGTCATAATACATGCTTATAACCAACATAAGACCAACATAAATACCATGTATATATCAACAATAGAATCCATATATATACCAATGCATATACACATCAAATACCAAGGAAATGAACCTTTCATTAATGAGTGTAAAAACCAACCCGGAATGTGACTTCCATGTTCCACCAGACCATAGATATGGATGAGCCAAATCTCACTTCAGCCAATCACCCTCATGCCATATTCGAAGCATGAATGTGGGACTTTATCAAACACGTCAATAAACACCAAACTAGGGTTCCATAGACCAAACCGTCTCAACCCCAAACTAGGGTTCCAAAGACCAAATCGTCTCAACCCCAAACTAGGGTTCCAAAGACCAAACCGTCTCAACCCCAAACCAAGGCTCTAGAGACCAAACTGTCTCAACCCCAAACCAGTGATTCCACCTCATGGTCATGCATCATTAACCGTCATGGATTGGTCTCTATCTAAGTTGATCCAGGGCTCCAGAGTGTTTGTTCCAACCAAGGCTCCAGGACTAGTAACTCAACCCCAGTTGTTCTCAGGATCTAGAGTGTTTTTCCAACCAAGGCTCCAAGCCTAGTAACTCAACTCACCTAGGGCTCTAGAGCATTTGCCCAACCAAGGCTACAAGGCTAGTACCTCAACCCAATAGATGTCCTCCGAGCTCTAGAGCGTTTGTCCACCCAAGGATCCAGGAACTAATAACTCAACCCAACAACTAAAGGAATCATGATAACCAACCAGAAAACAATCAATGTAAATACACCCACAATACCATGGTTGTCCAAAAAATTTCAAGGCTAGGCAAATCCACTGTCAATCCTGACCATCCTCCATGCCCATGATAGATCATAATCAAGACACCACATGCAATACCATGCATGCCAAAACTAGTGAGGAAATCATACATGCAACTCGATACTTGCACTCAGAACCTGTTGTAGATGCTGATCCCAATGTCCTCTACGCTTTCATGCTCCTCCTTTTATTTCTTGATCCAAATCTCCAAATATGCCACACTCTCCAAGAGTGCTCCAAGAATACTCAAGTGCTCAAGAGTATGAGAGAGAGAGAGAGAGAGAGAGAGAGAGAGTAATGAGAGTTCCAAAACAGAACTGACAAAAGCTTGCCCACTGATCCTCATAAGCCTTTTTATTAATGAGGCCTCTATTTTCTTTATTTTCCATTATTTTCCTTCATTTTCCTCCTCACATGCAACCTGTGACCTATCACCTTCCTTTTCTCCCATTTTCCACTAATTTCTTAAATAAAATGCCAATTAATGCTTCATGCCTTTTCCATTGCCATTTCCTTTGCCAATTTCCTTAGCCAAAATAAACTGAATGAACACCCACTAGGATAATTTTGCCCACCATTCAGCTTGGAATACGTTTCCCATCATCGTGGTATTATATATTTTTACATCAATGTTTTTACCATGGCTGTTAAAAAGAGGGGAGGGACCGAGAGGGGAGGAAGTGGGGAGGGGGGGGGGGTGGGGGATGAAGAGGGATCAATAAGGAGAGGGACAATGGAAGCTAAAGGAGGGTCAGGATGAAAATTGAGAGGTCCAAAGGGATTGGACTCAAAGAGGGGATTGGATGAGTGAGAAAGGGCAACACTCAAGGGGAGTGGAGCAGATGAGGAAGGAGTTGAAGGGAAAATGGTTTATTCCCCGCTATTTTTTTTTCACTGGTTTCCATTTTTTTTTCTTGGACATATATTACTTTTGGTTCTGATTTTTTTGGACATCTATTATAAAAATGACCATACTCGTGACATACCTCACATTTGAACTAGATTTTTTTTGTAGTCCAATTGTTGAATATGTGTCCAACTATCCACCTTGATCTTTACCGTTTTACGGAGTCCTTTGCCTAAGTCTACTTTGACACAGATCCTTGCATATGCATGCATATTATCCTTGGGCTCGCTTCTATCGATGTATTTCCCCACTGCATTTCCTATTGCTTTAACTAAGTCATCTCCCCAACAATGAAGAGGAAGATGAGGAAGGCGAACCAAGACTAGAACTGCACTTGGGACATCCAGCTCAGGGTCAAAGTCTGACATCCACCTATTCAAATAGAGACCCTTGTATCCATGAATTAAGGTTCATTCCTAAAAATCAGATCTTTGTCCTCTTTGGTTTCGAAGTGGAAGGCGAAAAAACCTCATCCACAAAATCAGATGGATATTTTCCCACGGGTTGAGTGAGACAAGTTCCTCTCAACCCATTTTTGCACCATTTTTGGATAGGGCCAAAGGCCAGTAAACTGACCCACTAGACCTCTTTTTGATAATGAGAGTGCTGCTTGTTGGGGCAGAGAAGGAGGTAAGAAAATTTTAGGAATGTATTCGATATTTTTTACGAATTTAGAGACCTCTGGGCAAGCTTGAGGAGGTCCCAATGAAGAAATGAGACAAGAAATAGTTGAGTCAGCCTCATCTGGATGGTGTTGAGCTGAGGGAAGATGATTAGGAGGAGGAAGCCCTCCCAGATCATACTCCGGAGGGGCCATGGCAGTGGCAGGAGGCCAAGCCTGTGAGGAGCGATGTAGGGGAGTGACCCAGGCAGCTGAGCGTGCGTGAATATGTTCTAGATTCCTATTTCTTACTAGGAATTGTATGCACCTTTTTGTGTAGTGGGAGATCATTTTCTTTAACCAAATGTCCATACTTGTGGCACTGTTTGCACACAAAAGGTATCCCTTCATAATATAGGTTTTGAATTCTTTCCTCCCCTTTCTCAATATCAATATATATTTTCCAACTCTTCATGTAAATCAATATTGACGAATATGTGTTCTAGGGACGTGTTCCCCATCGTTAGATAAGAGGAATCATGTTCTAGATAAGTGCCTAGATAGTTCCCAAGATCTTTGAAGACTAATGCATCCCAGTAGTTTGGAGGTAGTTTAGGGAGTTTTACCTAAATCATGACTACATCCAACCACTCCCACTTGGAATAAAAAAGACGTGTCCAAAAGTTGAAGATTACTGGGGTCAAATCAATCTTCCAAACCATTTGAGAATCCCATTGTGTATCGACCACTTTATTGAATTTCAAGTGTATCCATCGCTAGCCAGTAATGAAACATCCATAGGGCTCGTGATTGTAGGTGAAATTTCCTTGTCCACCCAAGAATTTAGGGAGGATATATTTAATTTCCATCCCCATGCATGTCCAACTAGATATTTATCTGCCATTTCTTAAGCCTTTTGCATCGCTACATCCGCCTTTAATCTTAGGGATAGTCTTGCTCTTTTGTCTTGTTGACGACACTTTGTCAATGCTAATAATGTAGGCTCGACTAGTCCTCTTAGCTCACCACATCCAAATTTCATGCTTCAAACTTCACAAATTGAATGCTTCACCTCCTTTTCCCCTACATTTCCCAGCTCCATTTGAATCAATATACTCTGGATTTCTCTATGACTTTCGCATGTTTAAAGAAAATTCCATACCCTTCCCTTATTAAAAGTAACAAAAGAGAACTTGGTTTTTATCTAATACCTTTTCAAGTTCATGTTATCATAATTAATGGAGAAGAAATGGACCTGTTTACTCTAAAGCACCAAGAAAAATAATGCATCCCCTAGTTTACGAATTCTTTCAATTTCTCAAAAGCAGAGGAGATTTCCTTAATTCCCATTGAAAATGCGCCTTATGCTCTATTCTAATACTAATTAATTGGTGGAATAAGTTTAGTGCCTCAACTCCTTTGGATACTCTTGCCCATTATTCATATTTTTGGACAACTTGTGGACAAGCCTTTATTTCAAAAATATTTTATTTAGTATTTCCCCTCACCAAGCTGTAACTATCAGTCACTTTGGTGCATCGTCGAATTCCATATATGCTTATTCTACATGACATGCCTCATATCTCACCTATGTTCATTCTTTATAACCAATATATATCTATCTTAAGCACATATCTAACATGAGCCGAGAGAGATGACATTTCTTCAATAGAGATTACAAAACATATGGATTGAAATGAATTTTTTTGCTATTAATATATTTGTAAGTATAAGTCAATCTTAATTCATATTAAAATATTTTATTTAGAACTTACATTGGATATTTTTTTCTATAAAACTTTAAGATATTTTCTTTTAACATTTTTTCTCTCTATATATATGAAGTTGATATCACGTGTTAAAGTATTTTTGAAAAGAATAAGGTTTAAACTGCATAATTTTTTCTTACTTCTAATTACTTTACATGAAATTATATTAGGTTATATGGACAACTAATTAAATATACATAGAATTTTTTCTTTTCTTTTTTATTATAGCCGACATTGTTTTTTATTTAGAGAATATTTTATTCTTATTTTAAGAGGGTCATGTGTCAGCTACAAGTTGAGCACGAACATACTTACACATCGCCTTCACACTTTATTTAGAGAATAATTTATTCTTCATTTAAGAGGGACACATGTCAACTCCAAGTTGAGCACATACTTACACATCACCTCCACAATGATCTCTTGTCAACTCCAAGTTGAGCACGAACATACTTACACATCGGCTTCACACTTTATTTAGAGAATATTTTATTCTTATTTTAAGAGGGACACGTGTCAACTCCAAGTTGAGCACGGAATGAACCAGGTGGATATTGGTGGCCACCCACCTATTCCACTTGGGGCCCCACCATTGTCTCTTTCAGTTTTTCAGTTTCCTTAATTGTAGCATAGTTTACTATTTTTAGCAGTTTTTTCGGGTCTTGTACTTCCGAAGCCATTTTGAGGCACTAAACAACGTTTTTTGGGAAAACTGGGAGCAACATGAAAGTTTCTTCAAGGTTTCTCACATCAAAAGTTGTATTCCTCAGAAAGATCTTTATAACGAGGTATTGTGCGCATCAAACGAAGATCGTATGCCAAAGTTGAGTCCCCGGGAAGTTGATGTACCAATTTACCCAAACGGGGCCCATAGTTTTGGCACTTCATCTCCTAGGGTTACTTTTTTTTTATGCTTAGGGTTTTACATCATTTATCAATAATAAATAAGCCCTCGAGCCTCATTGTAACACATTTCAAAGTCCTATAGCCACCACATCTCTTCTCAGAGATAAGCTACCAACGCCCTAGATAGTTTATTTACATTCTGTCTGTAAACAAATTTCAGTTCTTTGATATTAATGAAATGAAGTGTTATTTCCACTGCATCTTTGTATTTATGGTTATATGTGTATTCTATTGTGTTCCTGCATAAATTCATATCAGTGGTATCAGATCGGTCTGCTCTTTCTCGATCCTTCTTTGCATGTCCCCAACGAGGTCGGGGTATAAGGATTTAGGGCTTGATCTGGTTGAACCTTTGCAAGATCAGCCTCACAAACCTCGAAAGTCGCCCATGGGGGACAAAAAGAAATAGAAGGGAGCATGAGATCCTATCAAAATATTGCTCGAGGAGGCCCTCGAAAAACAAAGGAATGCGATGATGGATAACTTTGCCCAGATCCTTCAATGACTGCCCACTAGCGACGCATCTGCATCCAACAACCACTCTGGGGGTGCAACTCCTTTTAAGGTACAAGTAAAATTTGACTTCCCATATTTGATGGCCAAATAGATGCAAACAATGTATATATATGGTTAAATCTATTAGAAGGATATTTCTCGATTCATGACTTTTTCGACTGGGAGAAGATTATTTTTGCACTCCTCAAAGCCACTCCCCATGTCAAGGACTGGTGGGAAACCTACTGTGATAAAAAGGACGAGGGTGAACCCTCTCTATTCTCGGCCATACCCACTTGGAATTATTTCCGAGACACCATCAAGGAACAATATTATCCCGTGGGGAGCTATGACGACAAGTACACACAGTGGACTACGCTGCGATAACAAAGGGATCAAGATGCACATGAGTTGATGAATTTGTTCCATACCCTGCGCACAAAGTTGGGTATCAAATATTCAGAGAAACATTTGGTGTTGAAGTACCGTAGTTGTATGCACAGATACATTCAGGAGGAAATGGAATTCCTCGACATATCCTCGCTTGGTACAACATAATGGTATGCTACCAAGATTGAACAGAAATTCAAACAGAAGAAGCGAGACTTTGGATATGCAAATCAAAATCAAGTGAAAGGTGCCCCCAAACCATAGAACAAAGGAAAAAGCCAAGACATGGCAGCCCAAGACAACCTGCCAAATCTGCAAGTAAATAACAACACCGCGAAGCCATAGAAGGACACTGGAAAGCGGTGTGAGTTCCATAAGAGCTCCACTCACAACACAAGTGAGTGTCAGGTCGATAAGTCACTAGTGGCTAAGATGAAGGCTTTTGAATCAGATGCATGCTCTGACTCTAAATTAGAACATAACAAGGGGAATGACAAAGGGAAGCAGATTATCGATGCGGATCCCAATGCCACCGTTCCCACCATGAAGATGCAAAAGGAGGAACCGGAATATCAAGAGGAGGATGAGCGTCTCTTCCAATCCCAGATGTGGGTAAAGGGTACCCCGCTACAGTTAATTGTCGACAGTGGGAGCCAAAAGAGCCTCATTTTAGCAGAGGTCGTGAAGCGGTTGGGCTTGTCGACCACAACATACCCATAGTCGTACACCATCGACTGGCTTCATCAAGGATGAGATCTCCACGTCAACCAGTAGTGCCGCCTTCCCTACATCATCAAGCCCTTAAAGGATGAGGTATTATGTGACATTGCTCCTCTTGATGTCTGTGATGTATTATTAGGCCAACCATACTTGTGGAAGTGACATGATGTGCATGAGTCCCAACCTCGCACTGTTATTGTTACCTTGATACTAGAGGTACCACTACCTGCCGCTATCTCTTTGGTTACTGCAAAACAATGCAGTAAGCTCATTTCCAAAAAAAAGAAATTTGTTTTCCTGATGATCCACCCTCAATGCACAAAGAAGATTGTAGCCATGACCTTAAGACACGGCTCCTCTACGCGACAACAAGAAATGGACAAGGTCATGGAGGGGTATGGGGACATCTTCACCTCACTCGTAGGGGTGTCTCTGCATTGTCAGGTCAAGCACCCCATCGATATGACCCCAGGTACGCCGCTACCCAATGGAATGATGTATTAGCACACTGTTCTAGAGAACAATGAAATCAAGAGGCGAATTCAGGAGCTGCTGCAGAAAGGTCACATCCGTCCGAGTTCATCACCCCGTGGGAGCCCGATCGTGTTGGTGTAGAAGAAGGATGGGACTTGGAGACTCTGTATTGACTATCAGGCGTTGAACAAAATCACTGTCTGGAATAGGTATCTGATCCCATAGATTGATGACCTTTTGGACCAACTCAAAGGGGAAAAATATTTCAGCAAGATTGATTTGAAGTCCTGTTATCGCCACGTACCAATTGAACCCTCCGATGTGTGGAAGATTGCCTTCAAAGCCAAGGAGGGCCTTTTCGAATGGCTGGTCATGCTTTTCGGGTTGAAAAATTCTCCTGCAACCTTCATGAAGCTAATGGACAACATATTATGGCCATTCACCAACTCATTTGTAGTAGTGTACTTGGATTACATCCTTATCTTTAGCCAGACTTGGGAAGAGCACCTCCACCACATCTGATAGGTCCTCCAAACACTGAGACAACACAAGTTGTGTGCCAATTTGGAGAAGTGCACTTTTGGCATGACCTATGTTCAGTATCTGGGATACATTATTGATAAGCGGGGGGTGCATGTGTATCCAACCAAGATCCAAGTAATTTAAGATTGGATAACCCCAACCACTTTAACAGAGCTTCACAACTTTCTGGGTCTTTCTAATTTATATTGCAGGCTCATGTTGGGATTCTCTCATATCACTTGGATCTTGAGGCAAGTCACCAAGGCAGGAGCGAAAGAAAAATTCTTTTGGTTGAAATATCAACAGAAGGTATTCGTAGAATTGAAACATCGCCTCTGATCTGCCCCAGTTCTCACATTACCAGACTTGCAACAACCATTTGAGATTGAGACAGATGTCTTTGAATATGTTATTGGGGAAGTTCTTACTCAATAGGGGCATCTAATGGCATGCCACAATGGGACGCCGACATATTCTGCAAGTATCCCACTTATGACAAAGAAATGTATTCCATTGTACAGGCTTGCCGACAATGGAAGCATTACATTTTGGGGAATGAAACGGTCATCCACACAAACCATTGACCCTTGCATTTCATACATACACAAGGGAAGTTGCAGAACAATCGCCATAATAAGTGGTCCACATATCTGCAATAGTTTCATTTGAACATCAAGTACAAGAAGGAAAACACCAATAATGTTGCAGACTGCCTCTGTTGACCACTGATCGTGGTGCTAACCACCGTTCTCAACTCTTGTGAGCACGAGATTTCATTGGCCGCTTCTCTACAAGATAAATCCAGAATTCGGCCACACATATAAGACACCCTTGGAGGGTATGCAAGTTCCAAAATTTAACCTTCAGGATGCAGTACTATGTCACCTAGGACACATTTGTGTTCCTTCAAGCGAGTGTTCCAAGATGATTTGGGAAGCACACTACAGTCAGGTCACTGGGCATTTCGGGGTCGAGAAAACAATGGCAGTACTGCAGAAGTATTTCTATTGGCCGAACCTTCAACAATATTTCGGGAAGTACATCAGATCCTGCATTGCTTGCGCCATTTCCAAACTGACCATCATGAAGCAAGGCATATATACTCCGCTACTTACCCCTAGTCGAACTTGGGAACCCATCTCCATGGATTACATGTCAGGCCTTCCTTCTACTAAGCATGGAAACGACTGTGTTTTTGTGGTCGTTAACATATTATTGAAGATGGCCATTATGGCGGTCTGTAAGAAGAATATCACAGCAGAAGCCACTTCTAAAATCTTCTTTGAATGAGTGTGGGTGCACTTTGGGATCCCACAGTCTATCATCTCAGATCAGGACAACATGTTCCTCAGCACATTTTGGACCAGCCTCTAGTCAATGTTGGACACCAAGCTCACCAAGTCCACAACTTTCCATCCCCAAAATGATGGCTAGATAGAGGTCGTCAACAAGATGATCGTACACATTCTGCGCATGTACAATTCAACACATCCACACACATGGGATGAGAGCCTTCCATATGTACAACACAGTTATAACTGGGCTCTCCACAGCTCAACCGGCCATAGCCCCTTTCAGGTGGGATTGGGATTCCAGCCACTGTGTCCCATTGACATAGCCATGCCATTTGCAGCTACTCAGGCTGATTCGACTCATGTCCAGTTTGAAGTTGACCAAGCGAACAACTTCATTGAGCGCATTCAGCACATCCGCCAATAAGTTCATGACATATTGGACAAAGCCAATGCTAAGTACAACCAACGACATGATCAACATCGAGCGCCACACAAATTCCAGGTGGGCGAAAAAGTGTGGATACATTTGCAGAAGGAGCGCCTCGCTTGACCCCACCGCAAGCTTTTCCCGCTTCAATATGGGCTGTACAAAATCACCAAGGATGTTGGGGCCAATTCATTTTAGCTCAGTATTCCACCATTCCTTGGTATGCACCCAGTGTTCAATGTGGATCACCTTCGACCCTACTTCCCACCTCTACTGGACACCATCGACATTGCATAAAAACTCACACCAATAGAGTTAAACCCAGACTGCATGTAACATGCCACCACACATCGTATCATGAACATGCAAATCAAGAACACTCGCCAACATAATATCCAACTATTTTGGGTTGTCAAAGTTGGTTAACTCCTACACCAAGTGGTTCACAAGGGACCAAGTTCAGTAGAAGTTTCCTCATCTCATGGATTTTTTCTGGTCCTGAACTTCTGCAGCTGTTTTGAGGCCCTAAACGGAATTTTTTGAGAAAATCGGAAGCAACATAGAAGTTCCTTCGATGTTTCTCTCATCAAAAGTTGTATTCCTCTTAAGATATTTCTAATGAGGTATTGTGAGCGTCAAATGAAGATCGTATGCCAAAGTTGCATCCCCGGGAAGTTGATGTACTAATTTACCCAAGCGGGGCCCATAGTTTTAGCGCTTCACCTCTTAGGGTTAGTTTTTTTGGATGTTTAGGGTTTTCCATTGCTTCTAAATAATAAATAGGCCCTCGAGCCTCATTGTAACATAGTTTAGAGGCATGTAGCTGCCACATATCTTCTCAGAGATAAGCTACCAGCGCCCTAGCTAGTTTATTTACATTCTGTCTGTAAACAAATTTTAGTTCTTTTATATTAATGAAATGAAGTGTTATTTCCACTGCACCTTTGTATTTATGGTTATATGTGTATTCTGTTACATTCCTGCATAAATTCAGATCACAAACATACTTACACATCACCTTCACAATGAGTTATAGAATGAGCCTCTCGGCTCAATAAAAACCTTTCGGAACCCTTCGCATCTGGTCAATTGACCTGAAACATTAACAAGACCAAAATCATGATTTTCTATTTAAGTAGAAAAGAAAAACCAAGCATTTTTATTTTCGAAGGTAGTCCTTTGGAGATAGTGAAAGAATAGAAATATCTCGGGATTGAATTCCACCAAAAGCTCAGTTGGGAGACTTGTAGGGTGAAAATAATTCAAGGAGGATGGAGATCCTCATACTTACTTCAAAATAGGTGCATAAAAGCTGAAATTTGGGATTAGAAAACCAAAAAAACCCTTTTTTGGTTTGTTGGTTACGTTAGTTGTTCTCTATGGTTGTGAGGTACGGGGAAGTAGCATGTCAACTAACAGCTGGAGGCAGTTAGAAAGAATACAAAAACAACTAATTACTAGCAATCTCAAATTTAAAGCCACAGTCCCGTACGAAATCCTTTTGGTTGAAGCACGTACTTTTCCATTGGAGGCAACAATGATAATCATGTTAATATGCTATTTAAATAAGGCTAAAGATATGGATAACCAACGTTGGTCCAAGATAGCTATGGAAGAGGGATTAGATTGCAGGAAGAAAAATTGGATGAAGCAAAACAAAAAGTGGTTGAGTAAGTGGAATATCAAGCTGCATGAATGTCCTAGCACCAACTAATAAATAATAAATTTTGTGATTGAAAAATTCAGGACTACCATGTGGACCAATCATGATGGACGTAAAAAAACATACTATATCAGAGAGTTCAATCCAACTTGTGACCATGGTGAGGGTTGAGAAAAACACTCCAAGCCTCACTGGGACTTAGGGATGGAATTTAACAGACATTTTTCTCGTCATAAGGTATTTTGGCAAATTTTGACGCCTAGAATTTTTAGATAACCGTTTTTTCAAGACGTGCTTGAAATGGTTGAAAACGTATTTTTGACGGGAAATCATTTTTTGAAAACGTCACTAATGCCTATTTATTTTCATGAGATTTTCTAGCTACCAGTACGTTGGCATTGGGCATCCTAGCATCTACTTGGGGTTGACATAAATGCTTAAGTTCCTCGATGCATGGCGTAAGTACAATTGACACTAAGCATCTATAAGACGTGTTTATTGTTCAATGTTGTGATACAAGTACAAAATCTAGGTATTCCTTTACACATGTTGATACCTAGTCCTAAGGTATTGGGTGAAATTGTATAATAATGTAAATAGAAAATAAGGAAGTTGAAGAGACACTGGGAAATGAATCCCAAGAGTCTCATCTCCATGTATATATTCGCATGCATCCATAATCAAATACAAGTTCAGTTTTGTGGAGTTACCTCTTGGTCTAACATGGTATCAGAGCCAACTCTATTCCCAACATTCCCGCCCTTGTAACTCCCTCCTGCTCCTGATAGACCTGCCTCTCTGTCTTTCTGCATGCTACTGGCAGAACTGTCACTGCCCACTACAAATTATGCCTTCTGCAAATTTTTGGTCTCCCTCACTCAGTCAATTTGACCATCCTTCCCACAAAGCTGCGTTACGCACTGCTCTCTCTGCTCGTCACTCAATCACTCTGCTGCTCACTCAGTCCTCCCCATACACACAATTCACTTGAGCCATACGCACAGTTCACTTGACCCTCTCCCTATGCGCTAGTCTCCCTACACTACCGGCCTCCTGCACCCTCAACCCTCGGCCTTCTCCCTATGCGCTGGCCTCCCTACACTGCCGGCCTCCTGCACCCTTGACCCTCTCCCTGTGCGCCAAATTCCCTACACTGCCGGCCTCCTGCACCCTCGACCCTCTCCTTGTGCCTCGACCTCCCTAGGTGCTAAAAAACTGTGCCACCACCTCGGCGCTCCACCACCTGGAGCTCCACCCTTTGCCCTCAACAAAAATCTCCCCCATTTCCGTTCTCACTCCACCTTCCGTCGGCCCTCCACTTTTCAACCTCCCTCTACACCTCCCTCGCACTTGCGCACCCTCCACACCTGCGCGCTCCTCCCATGGCTCCTTGCCATCGACACTCCTTCGCTCGGTGCTCAATTCAAGCCATTCGACCCTCCCACATGCAATATCTCCCCTAGTTCTAACCTCCCCTAGCTAAAACCTCCCCCAGTTCGAATCCTCCCCAAATAAACCCTCCCCCAGTTAATACCTCTGCATTTTTTTTACCAATTTTTTTTTTTTTTTTTTCAAATTTCTTTTTAACCACCATAATTGTTTTTTTTTACAGTGGCAGCAAAGTAATTTTTTTTACAGAATGCATTCACTCATATCCATTGTAGGAGTTGTTCTCTCAAGCAAAGAGAACTATCCTGAATGGTCAATGAAGATTAAACACACACTCATTTTTAATGGGATGTAGAAATAAATTTGTAAAGGAAACAAAAATAATCCATTTGCAAAGCCTACAATAGACAAGGAGATCGCCATTTGGGACAAAAAAAAGCAACAAGGGCTATGCCTTGATCGAAGCATATGTAAATGAAGATGTGAGTCACCATATTACACCATTTTCAAATGCCTATGAAGCCTAGACGAAATTTAAAGAAATATATGCCTCACATTTAGAACTTGAAGTTGTTCAGTTGATGATTAAACTATTCAACCTTGAATTAAAAAATGATGACCCTTTTGTTTTAGTATTAGAAGTTTGACTCCCTCGAGAAAAAAATTGCAGAAAGAGAGAAGGATTTTTGGAAGAAGACAACCCCTCAATATTCTGAAGAAGTTGTATGTTTTTCACATAGAGAGAAGAATCATGCTCAAGATTCTTCCATAGGGAGAGGTGGCCGAAGAGGATGAGGAAGAAGAAATTTTAGAGGCAAGGGGGGCAAACAAACTCAAAGTGAAAAATCTGATCTTCATTGCATACGCTGCAATAGAGATTTACATGATGCATCCAAATGTAAGCTGAATCGGGACAAAATTGAGCAGGAAAGAAATGAAGCCAAAGGTAAAACTCATGAAAAAGACAAAGGTAAAGCACGTGAATCCACTCATTATGTTATAACACATTCTAATATTGGAGTAACTGAAGACTTGTTTAATGCTTCACTTGCTTCTTGGAGAAATGATTGGTTGCTAGATTAAGGAGAAACATGCCACATGACTTTTAGAAAAGATTTTTTTGAAGAATTTACTAACAATATTGATGGAGCAATATAATTTGAAGAGAAATCTAAACTCAAGCCATCAGGGTTTGGCAAAATTAGGCTCAAGTTGCCTGGTCTTCCAGACTTTCTTCTACACGAGGTTCTATACCTCCCAAAGTTGAGGAAAAGCTTATTGTCCTTGATCCACATACACCATCAAGGACATTCCATTCACATTTTTGATGGCAAGGTTGAGGTCAGAAAAGCATCAGATCACTTACTTATCACAAGAGGGATAGAAGAAGGAAGACTCCTAAAGCTGCAAGGTACCTCCACTCATGCAAAAAACTTTACATTCAGTTATCACTATGATGAAGGTACATTCCCATCAAGTCTTTTATGGCATGGTAGATTTGGACACTTTAACTATGATAGCCTTCGATTGTTGAAGAAAAATGGTGTTATTGGTTTGCCTACAATTCATAGGAAAAGTAAGCAATGTGATGCTTGTATTCTAGGAAAGCATAAAAAACAATCCTTTCATGATTCACATTCTAGAGCACATAGAAAACTTGAGCTTATTCATTCAGATTTATGTGGCCCCATGCCTGTTCCTTCTGCAAATGACAATAAATATATGATGACATTTATTGATGACTACACCAGACTGTGTTGGGCTTTCTTATTGAAGAACAAATCTAATGTTTTTCAAACATTCAAGAATTTTCATGCATGGATTGAAAATGATGCACAAACTCATATTGGATCTTTATGCACTAATAATGGAAAATAATACACTTCAAATGAATTAGAAAACTATCTTTGCCAACATGGGATCAAACATCAAACAAATGTGCCTTATAATCCCCAACATAATGATGTAGCTGAAAGAATGAACAAGACAATTTTAAATATGGTTCATTCCATGATGTTTTTCAAGAATGTAAAATTGATGTTTTGGGCTGATGCATTTATATGTGCTGTGTACATAAAGAATAGGTGTCCTTGTAATACAATTAGAAATAAGATTCCTTATGAAATGTGGCATGGCCACATTCCTTCGCTAAAGCATCTCGAGGTCTTTGGTTCCACCTGTTATGCTTTGATACCTAAGGAAAAAAGAAATAAACTTGGTGCAAGAGGTCGAAAATGTATCTTCTTGGGGTATTTCAATACCTCCAAAGGATATCGTCTCTATGATGAAGTTAATAAGATGTTTGTAGTATTTATAGATGTCATATTTCTTGAATATTTCAAGACTTCGAATTTTGTTGAGTGTCAGCTTGATCACTTGGATAGATTCACAAATGTAAAGTCATTTCAATAATTTGATAATCAAATTCCACATCTTGAAGGGGGGATTCATATATTGAATCAATCTGTGGAATCGTCTTCTAGAGCACTCTCTCCCCCACATGAAGAATCAACCACAGATGACACTTTGAGTGATGTGATTGACAGAATTGGGAGACTGAATCTTGATTCAATCCCAACTCAGTCAAATGAGCAGCCCGAGCCATCTCAGAAAGGTCCTCCAAAATGGATGACAAAGACAGTTGAATTTTTTTGTCCTAATGAGGTTGGAAAGACAGGAACAAGAAGTTCCACGAGAAAAAATGGAGGTGATGTAGATGATTTTGATTCACCTGTTGATATGGATGTTTCTTATAATTTTGAATTTAATTTGTCTACTGATCTTGAACCAACTTCCTTCAAAGAAGCCGCTTCTAATGATGAATGGAATGAAGCGATACAAAAGGAATATGATGCCTTGATAAAGAATGGCACTTGGAAGCCGATTGATGCTCCACTGGGAACCAAAACAATTGGCTGCTAGTGGGTCTACAAGAACAAGTAAAAATCTGATGGCTCATTGACAAGCATGAAGCTAGGCTTGTGAAAAAATGTTTTGCACAAAAAGAAGGGGTCAATTATGAGGAGAATTCCCCCCCATAGAAAAATGGGCTACCATCCAGACACTCTTTTCCTTGGTAGCTCAGAATGGTTGGAAATTCCATCAGATGGATGTAAAAATTTCTTTCTTGAATGGATATCTAAAGGAGAATGATTTTATGTCCTAGCCAGAAGTATTTGTTGTGAAGGGCCAAGAACACAAAGTATGCAAGCTTGTAAAATCCTTGTATGGCCTCAAGCAAGCACCGTGAGCCTGGTATGAGAAGTTA
The DNA here is from genome assembly GCA_034641835.2 of Pinus albicaulis. Taxonomy (NCBI): domain Eukaryota; kingdom Viridiplantae; phylum Streptophyta; class Pinopsida; order Pinales; family Pinaceae; genus Pinus; species Pinus albicaulis. Next base: position 94,228,473 of record CM076582.1, read on the forward strand.
ACTGAGCATCTTCTGAAACTTTAACTTCAAACATTATGATCTTGATGATGCAACTTTGTTTGTCAATAAAGTTGGAAAAACATTTGTAAATATTGTGGTGTATTGTTACCCAGATAAATCCCTCTTCCAAACAAAAGCGATCTCCCTAGAATCGTAACGCATAAATAGAAATAAACAACCATGAGAATATCTCTTTCCCTAAGCTAACAATTTTCAGATTACTAAAACTAGGAGAAGAGGATGATGCTATTACCTTTTAAACTAAATGTCTCATGAAGACCCCACACTTTGTTCTGATGAAGCTCCTTAATGCTCAGAAGAAACCGGAAACCAAAAACATGCAAAGGATTGAAAGCATCTACTGCATAATAATAATCTAAAAACCAAATTAACCTAACTATCAAGGAGATTAGAAAATGAAATTGCTTTAATGAGTATATGAACACAAATCATTCAGAATTCCAAGAAAAAAAAACAATGAGAAAAAGTATCCAAATGTATTATCAGAGAGCAAAGAGAAACCTTACAACCAAGCCTTGATGTCGTATAGGTTCCTCCTGAATTCCTCCAATCTTCCTCCTTGGTTAACAAACTCTCCAGTCCAAAAATACCGGCATAAGAATACTATATGTGAGCTTCCTAACCCTGAAGTCTCAACTCAATCTATAGGAGAAACTGAGGAGGTTTCAGATCCACCAAAGATTGTCAAGATCCACAAATGAGGGAATTAGGGTTCCATGATCCAAGGGAATTAGCTCCACTATTGGAGGGGTTTGGCTCAAAATTATATGACTCAGAGGCTCCTTGATCCAGATTTATGCAGGAACGCAACATAATAAAGAAATAACCATGAACATAGAGATGCAGTGGAAATAATGCTTCATTTCATTAATATCAAATAACAGAAATATGCTTACAGACATAATGGAAATAAAATAGCTAGGGTGCTGGTAGCGAATCTCTGAGAAGAGATGTGGTGGCTACAGACCTCTGAACAATGTTAAAATGAGGCTCGAGGGCCTATTTATTATTAAGAAACAATAGAGAACTCTAAACATCCAAAAACGTAACCCTAAGAGATGAAGCGCCAAAACTATGGGCCCCGTTTGGGTAAATTGGTGTTTCAACTTCCCAGGGACATAACTTCGGCATACGATCTCTGTTTGACGCGTATGATACATTGTTAGAAATATCTATTCGAGGAATACAACTGTTGCCGCAAATATAGATTTTGAAATGAAATCACATTAGCTGGACAAACAATGCCCAAAAAACGTCATTTAGGGCCTCAAAACGGCTCCGGAAGTTCAGGACCCAAAAAACTGCTAAAAATAGTAAGTTGTGCTGCAACTTAAACTGAAAAAATTGATGGTGGGGGTTCAAATGGAATAGGTGGGTGGCCACCAATATCCAGCTGGATCATTAAGGCCCCAAAACGGCTCTGGAAGTGGAGGACCCGAAAACCTGCTAAAAATAGTAAGTTGTGCTAAATGTGAAAAGCTGTAAGAATTGATGGTGCTGGTCCAATTGGAATAGGTGGATGGCCACCGATATCCACTTGGATCACTCCTAGTTGGGATATATGCTCCAAACTATGCTTCTAGAACTTAATTTTATTTTTTACTTTACCTTGAGTCAATTGCACAGTTTTGAATGGCAAACAAAGCGCAAAACTGCGCAGGGATTCTTAGCAGTAATAACACATGGGCAAACATTGACTGTAAAAAGTGTGCAAGTTATCTTTAAGAGTGTAAAGATCCATTTTCCCAAAATTCATGATTTGGTTAAGGAATATGAATGTTTGACTCGTAAGGGAGCATGAGTATGGATGGTGATAGATCCATTTTGATTGTCAAGTGCCATGGTGACAAAATGACATGTAACAGATTCCACCCTAAAGTGCGAAGTCTAAAAATTCATTCAAATATTGAATTGCTTTATCATACCAAGGATTGGATTAGAGACACCAGTTGGAGACCTGCAACGAACATTCAATGCAAATATATAAACATCATTGAGGTAGGAATTCCCATACTCAGAGTAAAAACTAACTCGATGTACTAGTGCAGAAATAACCTAGAATTACATCAATGGTAGACATAGTATAGATGCAACCATCTGTTATGAATGGGTCTACTAAAACATGAATATACAACTCCTCGCAACCTCGATGGATGAAACTAGATCCAAGGTCTTGATCTCTATCTCTCGATATAATGCGAATCTAACCATGTGATTGAATGTGTCAAAGTCGAACATGGTAGAAACCACTTGATTACCAATCTATAATGAAAACCGCTAACAAGTATGTGAGAAATCACCAATAATGATAATGGTTCTCAAGGTACTCCATTACAACCTATGAAGTGTGAATAGATGAGCTATAGTCGAACACTCATAGAGTCGCTCGATTGAAGGTCAATGATGAGAACCTGCTGTCAAAGGCGGGAAACCTGCCATTAGGGCAGGCAGATCTCAAGGTAATGATAAGGTTTTTGGATCAACTTCCTAGATAATGAGTTGAAGTTGATAGGAAGTGACCTATCACAGGAGGGCATACGACAGGAAACTTATTATGTCAAGTTGAATAAATATTTTTGCAAGGACCGACTCAGGGATAGTCAATGTGAATGGAGACAAATATTTACAATGCAATGTGAACTGAGGTTGAAATTTCTCTTGAACACATAATGACACGATAATTTACTTGACATAATTTGACTTAAATATAATACCCAAAACCGACTGAAGACTTTCAACGAGGTTCAATTAACTATAAGACAAATGGATTGCCCAACCCAAACACAAATGTGACAAAGTTTCATGTTCAAGAAAGACACGATTATTTAAAAACAAGTACGAAAGAAGGATTCTTTTTCCCAATTCCCCCCCCCCCCCCACCATTACTAGCAAGTACCTCTTTTTTTTTTTCAAACTTGAGGAGGATAACATTTTCTTATTGTATAATCTCATCTTTCGGATGAGTCCTTCAAATTATTTTTAACGAACTCTAGGAAGGAGTGGTTCGATGTTTTTCAGTTTTAGGGCATCAGGAGAAAAACATAAGTAAAATCCATAGTGTTCTTTTTTGTAAATTTAGTCTCCCAAGCCTGAAAAAGGATAAAATAATGCAGGGGAGAACGCTATTGACGATGCTTAGTCAACGTATAATTTTTTCGTAAATAGTCTAATTCAGTCCCGAAAAGGGGTAAACTTATACTGAATAGATGGTTTTTCATTTACTTTAATGATTTTGAATGGTCAAGAGATCGACGATATTTTCATGTTTAGGGAGTTTGAAAAGGGCTTAAAAAATGACTCCAAGGTTTCGCTTTTCATGTTTTTCAAGAGTCTAAAAAAGTGATAAAAGTTTACTCTGTGTCAAAATGATTGATTCTTTTAAACACAACCTGTTCTCTGTGCATAAAACTCAAAAAATTACAATAATTATTCTTCATTATGGTAAAAATATTGAAAAATTGAACTTCTAAAATGTCAAAGGAATAAATTAATAATATCGGGTGAACCAGTGAACCATTCATAGAACCGTCTCTTCCAGGTAACAAATCTCTTCAATATCTTGCATTTCAACCATTTAGATTTCCCTTTGAAGCTTTAGGATGATTTTAAATAAGGGTTTATTTTTTATTTTTTAAATTGCTCATGGTGGTGCGCGGGGTTTCCTCATTAGGGCCGTGTACCTCGATAATTTTATAAATATAAAATTACCGTGACTGTGCCATTTTTCATTATATAAAATACGTAAAAACGTGTTGTATGTAAGGAAAATCTGTGCAGGCGACGTAAGGTTTTCAAAACACTATAATCTCACCATTAAAAATATCCAAACTTTCTCCCATAAGGTTCTAATGTTCCTAATTTGTCATTTTCAGGTCATTTGAACCAACCATGCTTGACTAGAGAGAACGTGAACATGAAACACATGATGTAGAAGCAATTGATAACCCAACAACATTACGAGCTCTAAAAATTTGTGGACTTTATAAGTTTTGGTATATACGAGGGATGAAAGCCCATACAGAGTTGATGACTTGGATGGTGAGGGCTTGGGATATCCAGGAACAATGTTTTGTTATTAGCGTTCTTCAGCTCATGATTGACTCAGAGGATATTTACTTTCTCACTGGATTGTCTCGTAGGGGACGTGATATTTCATTGTTTGGTGCGCGGCTAGGTGGGCAATCTATTGTGTCCTATTTGAAACAATATTGTGCTCCAACTTCACAACTCAAATGTGGAAGGATAAACATAAAAACTATCCAACGAATTGATTTAAATCGTTGCTTTTACAGTTACGAAACTGTGCAGTAGTGCGGCTCTCCATGTGGCTACCAAGCCTCAGATGTAGACCACGGTTGAGTGTTCCAAGGGAAAAATGTTTAACTAGTGTGAGGGAGTGGTTGTCAATATGGAAGGACAACTAACTCGAGTCAAGGAGGGGAAGATGAAGAACTTCGGGTATGGTTCCATCCTGATATCATTTTATCTTGAAAGGATTCCACTCCTCATTCCATAACAACATCTGGTGGACACTACAGGACCTAGATATACTCATATGTTGCGATGGGTATTATTGATGGCTCGCCATGGTGGAGATTGTGGTCCAATAGTATGGTATACACCTCAGTTTTTCGTATGGATGGGAAGCCAGATATTCATGGTAGAAGAATTCCCGTCTGCAGGGGTGGACTACAGGGGCGACCCAAATATGGCACTCTCAGCTGGGGTACAATGGGATGATACAGGTAAACAAGTCTCATTTTGAAGTTTTGTGTTTTCTAGATTTTTATTTGTTTTTTATCATCCAATGCTAATTGTCAAAACCTTAATGTTGATGTAGGTCTAGTCTGACTAGAATAACTGTAGTGGTTTGACTGATCAGGAGACCAACTCATAACAACAATGCCACAATAGAATGATCTAGCTGAGACCTTGATCGAGTTGGAACAGAACTTGGAGAGGCTCACTATAGATATCCCAGAGACTGGGACTGTTGATTGTCCTCTCCGGTACCAGAGGCACGTGGTTAGAGTTCCAGGTCTGCTCAGGGGGTACCTGTGCTGAGTGGAATGCACCATAGTCTGCTACCATGATCATCATCATGGATAACTGATAGTCGTTCTAGGCTACACATTTTTTTTTGTTGTATCAACATATTTGGATCATAAGGCTTTTGAAGCTTATGTCCTCGGATGATGTATATTTTTGAGACACTTTACATATTATTATTTAACCTAGTGATGATTACTACTTTTCATTATATGAGTACCTTGTTTAATATGGATGAAATATTTTTTTGATTTACTTTCAATATCGTAAATGTTATTTAACACTCGATTAGCCAATGCATCAACTAAAGTGTTTGAATTTCTTGAAATGTGTTGATATTCAATGTAATCAAATTGTATTTCCAAGAGACGAACCCTTAAAAACATTCTTAACATGGATGGACTTCTAACTACATAGACACCGTCCAAATGTAATACAATGAGTTGCGAATCTAACCTAACAATCAAACGTCGAATGAAAAACACAATGGCATCATATAATAGCTCAATGTCTACACTATATTATGCTATGTTGTTCGTTGTTTGACAAAGGAAAATCCCACGAATATAAACTAAATCATTAGTGGGTGAATAGATGACCCTAGCCACATATGATAAATTCCGAGTAATACGACAATTGTCGTTAGCAAAGCCAATGTAAGCTTGAGGGAGCATCGACATCTGCGATGTTAAGAGTAATCAATATAAAAGTAGTGGAAATTCGCAAATAAAAGTAACTAATCTATGTCACACACTCATAAAAAATGAAAGTAATTTACAAGGAAGATATCCACAGGGTAAATCACACATAATATCTCTTCAAATAAAGACAATTTCTGGGTTGACCTAAAGAGATACCATCATAATCAACTAACTCATAGGCACATTTTGCAAGTACACGTTTAACAATGTAAGGGCCATGCCATATAGGTTCAAACTTACCAACGTCTAGCTTATCATGTGCTTGATTGTAAACCAAGACTAGATCGGCTTGTGAATAGACACGAGGATTAATGATTTGATGATATTTTTCCTTAATACGTTTTTTATGAGCCTTGACAGCTAATGCAACGGTGCGACGAGTTTCATCTAACTTTGCTAAGTGTAAAAAACGTGCTTCCTATTCAGAGGTGGCTGGTAATAACTCAATGGATAGTTTTAATGACGGAATTTCACATTCAATTGGTAAAACAACTTCCAAACCATAAACGAGATGGAAAGGAGTAAAACGAGTAGATGTTTTCGCACAGGTACGGTATGCCCACAAGGATGAAAAAATTATGGTATTCCAGTTAGTTTTATTAATTCCTACAATCCGTTTGACCATATTGGTTAAGACTTTGTTTACATCTTCGACTTGACCATTTGCCTATGGATAATAAGGTGTAGAATTATCATGGTGTAGGCCGAGTTGAGCTAAAAGTTCAGTCATCATAATATTTCGAAAATGGCTACCATGGTCTGTAATGATAGCTTGGGGTACACTGAACCTAGTAGTTACATGGTTGAATATTAAAATTGTCGCAGTTTCGTTGTTGCTCTTGAATGTAGGCATCATCTTGGCCCATTTGGTAAAATAATCTACAACGAGAATAATATACCTATGCCCCCAGGCCGAGTGAGGGTTACATGTAACAAAATCGATGCCCCATTTTGCAAATGGACTGAAAACTACGATTGGGTGAAGAGGAGCAGGAGGGGCGCACATCTTTCGATAAAAATTTTGACAATTGCGACATTTTATAACCACAATGATACAATCTGTAGAGAGTGAGGGCCAGAAATATCCAGCACACAGTATCTTTTGGGCAGTGGCCAACCCAGACATATGACCACCACATGCTCCAGAATGGAAGTCATTTGTGGCCTTCTCGACTTCTTCATGGGTTAAACATGTCGGAAAAAAAATTGACGCCACGACGATAAAGTGTATCGCCAACAATGTTATATTGCTGGGACTATTATCGAATTCTACGATGATCAGATCATGATAGTTCAGGTTGAAAATTTTGGGTTTGAAGATATATGATGATATCTCCTTACCAAGGATCCAAAGTACTGATTAGAAACAAAGATTCATCGGGGAGATGATATTCTACCACTGTTTTTGTTTCAGTATAGGGAAAGCCACACAATAGATCAACAAACACCAATGATTTCTTTGATTTAGATTTTTCAAATTCCAAATCAAATTCCTGTAGAATAACTATCCACTTAGAGTATTCCCCCCTTAGCAGTTGTCTATTCAAAATATACATCATAGGGTTGCAATAAGAGATCATGGTTGTTTTGCATAACAATATGTAGTGACAGAAGCGTTGGACAACTTGCACAATTGCCAAGGCCAATTTCTCCACATGCGTGTATTTCATCTCGGTAGGTTTATGGTTCTGAGTCAAATAGTAAATCACATGTTGAGTGGTGCATTCATCTTCTTGAACTAATACCATCCCTATGGTGGAATGGGATGCAACAAAGTACAAAAAGTAGTCTCGGTGATAATCAGGCGGATGCAACAATGGTGCATGGGTCAACGCATGTTTAATTGCATCGAAAGCTTTTTCAGCAAGCTCATCCATAAAAGAATGGAATTTCTTGTTTCAACAATCGAGTAAAACCTTTAGTCATCTCTGCATAGTTTGAGATAAATCGACATAAATTTTTTGCTTTCCCTTGCAAACTTTGGAGTTGGCGAAGAGTAGAAGGAGGAGGTAAATTGATGATTTCCTTGACCTTCAGTGGATCAACACAAATTACTTCCTTAGAAATGATAAATCCCTACAATCTTCTTTATACAGAAAAAACATTTGTGTGGATTCAAATGGATATTTTAATGCCTACATCGGAGAAAAATAGCTCGTAAATGCGTAGGATGATCTTTCTGCTGCATAGAATGGGCTGGTAAGTCATGCAGGTAGGGTTGCACAATATGTTTGATATCGTGAAGCGTAAGAAATGGTCCTCTAAAAAGTAACACCAACGTTCTTTAAACTAAAAGGTAGTGTGTGATATGCAAAAGTACCCCATCGACAAATAAACACAATTTTTGGTTGATCGATAGGGAGTGTGTTTATTTTATTATATCCGGAAAATTCATCCATAAATGAAAAGATTTCATTGCCACCACAATTGTCAAAAATTTAGTCGATGTAAGGGGTAGGATAATTGTCTTTAGGAAAATATTTATTGGCATCCCTATAATCGACACATGCTCTAATAGTTCCTTGTTTTTTGTTCACTAGAACAATATTAGATACCCAATTAGTTAAGGGAATAGGATAAATAAAACCTGCTCAAAGTAAAATTTGAACCTCAGCCTTAATAACCACTGCTTTTTGTGGATGGATTGGACACAATCTTTTTCTAATTGGTTTAGCATCCAAGTATGCCTTGATTTCATGAACTACAATACTAGGATCAATTCGTGGAATTTCTTCGTAAGACCAAGCAAAAATGTCACAAATTTTATGGAATAGGGCTTTGTACATGTTGACTTCATCAATTGAGCATGAAGCACCTATATGAATGTTCTTATTTATTCCTGGTTTGACAGAAATGTCAATGGGAATCGTCGCATAAATGTTTCCTAAATTCGTTTATGAATTTGAATGAAGGATTGACATGGGATTTTGAGATTTATTGGCATATTCAGTCGAAACGATGGTTGAAAATTCATTCTCAAATTTATCGAGGTCAAGTAGAAAAGACGAATGATGATGAAGATCGTCCCAGGGTAATTAATCCAATGCCAAAATTTCTCTAATACTTTCGTTAGTCGAAAATACTTGGTTGAAAGGATCAGAAAAAAGAGTCGTTGTTAAACTTGATAAATGAAAAGACTCATCACTGATCAGATTCACTTGGTAAGTTTCAATTGATGGGGGATCAGAAAGCGATTGAATTGCCAAATAACCCAATTCATATGGACTTAAGGGCATCTCACTGCCATATAGGTTCAACTCAGATTCTAAAGGCACAATCCAAGGGTCTTCCAACGACATTGTGCTTGATGTAATCATGTTGATATTGGAAATATTACGAGGAATATTTGGAGGAGGCATGGAAAAATCTACCATGAGAGATGAATCATTAAGCAACCCTACTCCAACATCTTCATAATGAGTATTCGTCTTTCCAACATAAGGGATACTACCCGTAGAGGCAGGATCTGAAGTATAGGAAGACAACTGATCAATTTTGATGATCTTCCCTTTATGGGGGCACATTATCAATAGAAAAACTGATGAAAATATAGTTGTCATAGCGTAAGACCATCTTCGTCCTAACAAAAGGTTGAAGTCAAGTGGTGCATCAACAACATTTACCTCAACCATAACAATTTTTCCTTCTACCTCTATTGGTAAATCTTGAATAATTCCAAAAGGGTGAAAACCTCTTTCATCGAAGGCTTTCAAAATTGTGGGTGATTGATTTATTGTTGGAGAACCGAGGGCTTTCCAACAAGCCAAATAAATTATACAAGTAGATGCTCCCTCATCAATTACCGTGCAGAAAACTCGCCTGGTTTTGACAAAGACTGGTATTTGAAAATCCATTTGATGTGGGAGTCTAGGTACAAAATTGTCTAGATCAAAGATAATGAGATTAGAGTCCTGAGGGTCAATATATAGATAGCTCACAATAGGAATTTCCTTTGTGATGGACAAGTATGCAGCACTTCATGGGATTGTTGAAGGTGACACAGCCAGATCTTCAACAATGTTGTAATTCTGAGCAGCTCTCGCATGTGGATTGAAAGATGATTTTCGAAGAACACCTTTAGGAGGCGGTTTAATTACCATGTCAGAACTAGGTTTTTTGATCTGTAATGGTTTAGAAGTAGGAGGAGTTGACGTAGGAGGTTGAATGGATGACCTAGTTTCATTTCCAGTTATAGGATTCTTAGAGCCATAAACTTGACATCGTGTTGCAACCATAATTTGAGAGGACATCATCATGATATCCGCCGATGAGTTGGAAGAGGATCCATTATGAGAAATAATTTTACCATCCTGTGAAGGAAATGGATACTTAAGAACAATGGGTGTGGGTGAACCTTTGACGAAATTAGTTACCTCGGCCCGATGGGGGCATTCTTTTGTGAAATGATCTTCATCACAAACTAGACAAGGATAACGAGGTTTCCTCTTCTCATCAGATGGTTCAGTTTTATCTATTTTCTCTTTTGAAGAATTGTTCTGTACGTTTTTACCCTTCCCTTTCTTTTTACCTCTGGTTGACTTGGTTTTAGCGGTAAATGAATCTACGACATTAATTTCAGAAGTATTTTATAGAGAAGAGTCTCCTTTAGGTGAATTAGGTAAAGTAATAATCATAGTGGTAGATTTAGAATGTTTCTTTTTACCCTTGGATGTGTTAGCTGTACCGATTAAACCATCTACGACATGAGAGCCGGAAGGAGTCGTAGTTACTTGACCAGGGTGAGGTAAATATGGAATATTTTCATACAAAGTGCCAAAATGCATGTAAACGAGGTCTAGATATTGGGCTTGAGTGATAACCCTCAATTCCGTGGCAACGCCTCCTTTGGCTACATCTTTAGTAATCTTTGGGAGTAAATACTTGATAAACCATTCAACTAGAATTTGATCTGGGATAAATTTTTTGACCAAATGGTGTCTATGTCTCCATTCATGAATGTGATATGAAATGTAAGTAGACGTAATTTCTTTGAGTGAGGTCAAAAATTCAGTACCATTATCATAACGGGCTCGTAACTGAAAATGAGTTAAGAAAGCAATTGCCAAGGCATTGAAATTATTAAAAGAGGCTCGTGATAACTCAATGTACCACTTTGCAGCTAAACCAATCAAGGTTCTTTGAAAAATTATTAATCAAATGGAATCATCGATTATAGAGTTGGATGCACACCACAAATAATAGGTCATACATGGTTTGAAGGGTCCTCTCCTTATTTTCCTTCAAACTTCGGAATGCCATCGGGAAACTTAGTATGCATGGTTGGCCAAAAAGGAAAATAATAGATAGGATCATTTGTTAGTCGAGAAAAGTGTGGTAAATCTAAAGTTGCTATAAAAGGTAACTACCGGTTAGGGTCTTGTTGTGCAAACTGATAACTCCGAGGGACAAGTCCAGTATATGGAGGAGGGTATCCATGATATCTTGGAATAGCCTAAGAAGTTGGAATGCGCATACCTATAGGGTAACCAGGGTTAGCCATACCAAATTGAGGTTGACATGGTATCTGAAATGTGTGACTAGGGTATGGTTGACTCTAGAAAGGCAGATTTTGTCCCATTTTTTCGAATTGGTATCGTCCCTGAAATGGTTGACCTGTAAAAGGTTTCCCTTCAAAAGGTTGAATTTTTTGCGTAGCTACTACACCAGGTTGTCCTAAAGATGTTTGAGGTATAGACTGGACCATAGGTCCAACTTGAAAAACTGTAGTTTGAGGGATAGCCCGTGTGGCAGTCGACATTGACATTTGAGGGGTAGTCGCAATAGAGACTTGAGAAACTCTCAGGATGGGTGTTTGAGGAGTACTGGTTTTCTGAACAGACGTTTACACAATAGGTTGGATGGGAGTACGAGGATTACTTGAGCCAACTTATTGACTACTTCGCACATATGCGTCCGGTGTAACTTGAGGTATTCCTTGAACAATTTGTTGGACTTGAGTATAACCAAATTGTCAGATTGGCTAAGCAGGTTGATTGGAAGGCATTTGCGGGGGATATTGCAAAGTTTGTTGAGTAAACGAAGGAGTCCATATAGTGTTAATTCCTGGATAAGTAGTTCCTAGTAAGGGTTGTGACACATAAGGTTGACCATAACCAGTTTGAGGAATTGGACCATAACTTGGATAATTAATGCGTATAGGTTGCCCCACAACCGTAGGATATGTTCCAACGTAAGGTTTTCCTTTCAGAAGAGGTTTCCCCCCCCCCAGGAGGAATGTAATCACCTGACGGGTTAACCAGAGGGGTATTCCCAGAATGCATATAAATGTGGTATGTAGTCAAATTTTGGGCAGTAGACTCTGATAAGCCAGTTGACACAGTAGAAGCGTGAGAGGAAGGAGACGCTACTGAAAAATTTCTAGTAAGCGATTGGTACCCAGCAGGAACAGAAGGAACTCCATACAATAGGTTTTCTGGAGAAGATGAAAACATAGATGAATCAGTAAACACGTTTCCAGAAGCCATGTTAGATATACTATATCTAGGTAAAGAGTAAAATGGAATTCGACGACGTGGATTACTGTAACTAGATGTATGTGCAAACTCAAGGGTCATAAGATACCAAGGGTTCAGTCCAAAAGGAGAAAAAGGTAAATCTAGTGGAAAATTTGGTTCATCGAGCCATAAATCTAATGAAACCTGATGAGTGGGAATTTCTTCTTCTTCTTTGTCGTCAGTAATTTCTTCAATGCTAATAAGGCGAGGAGGAAGATTCTCAGTTATGAAAAGTTTTACTTAGGGTGAACGAGGCCCAGGAGTAGGGGATATAACATTTGAAGGCGACTTGAGTTATGTATAATTGGACTTAGGTTCAAATATTTCCGGTTCAGTTAATTGTGCATCTGAAACTTCACCAGTGACAGACTCTACTATAATGTCTTCAGAAATTTCTGGTGGATCTTTTTCTAAGTATGTTTCAATTGCCTAAGGTATATTTACTTCAAAATAAGGATGTATCACAACAGATGATTCTGGTTGTTATGAAGACCCGGATCCTATTAATTTTGTCCTTTTAGTTTTAAGTTTATCCAATTGACTCTGTGTGTATTCAGGGGGTTTCCACTGCATTCTATGTGAATGTCTCGGTAATTCAACCACGATTAATTTTAAAACACAAAATCACAAAATTTCAATAAATCACACCTAAGGGCTCTAAAAAGTAAAAACAAGCAAATGGAAACATGCTATAAAATCTAGGAGTCAAACCACACACAAACAACTTGTTTCCACAATAAAATCAGTAGTTGGTGATGAAATCCAACCTCACAGAGATCAACGTGGAAACCTAGCGGATGGAACCAATTATCTTGACAACTTTCTTAATGAAACAGTCTGGTGCAAGTAACTCCAATATGTCATATCGAGTGAAGATTACCCTCCAAAAAGTCCAAGTGAGTCTAGTTAACGTCTGTTCCAGGTACATTAGTACCTTCCCTCCACCGTCACCTTGGGAAAAATGCTAATATTATAGCCACTAAGGTTACCAACTGATACAATCAAACCTGGGGGAAAAATATGTGGTCCGATACACACACAAGGGCAGAGTAACTAAGTTCAATCCCCTTGAAAGCTCCTCGACATGGTAAATCTGAGGTTTACTGACAAGTGATCCCAGGCTCCTCGACATGGTTAATTCGAGGTTTACCATTTGTAATGCGTGCACGTATTCTATCTTTTCCAATGAAGTAGGTACGATTACTCCATTGGGTCTAATATGACCTCATGCTTGACTGTTTTAAGAAGAGCTTCCGAGAGAAAAATTGCAATATTTGTAATTTTCTGCTATCACAAGATACTATTGTTCGTTTATTTGCTTTGGAAATTTAACTACTTCCCTATTCAAAAGCACTAATCCTGATCTAAATTGGTGGAATGAGCCCTATAATATATAAAAATATCTAGATTAATTTTAATTAGAATTGTATTAATTTTGTTGTTACTTACGCAAAGGGCTATGCAAGTGAAACTTGATGATGTTGCGACTGACTCAAAATATTCTAATTCATTCAAAAATGAATAAGCAATCTTTTCATTTGATGAAATCCTAGTTAAGGGAAAGTAAGAGGTTCTTTGAACTTGAAAGTGAAAAAATTCTAAAACTCCCAAAACATTATTTTTCATAAAGAAATCCATTCCCTTTGAAGTTTATCCAATTTTCAAAAACTTTTAATGATAATTTTCGTTTGCTTTAAGCCCAAACATACGATTCTTTTTGCAAACAATTGTCTTCAATTCCTCAAAATTGATGAAAAACTATAAAAACTCTAAAATTTATGAGTTTTTTTCTAAAAACAAAAGTTCTTAATGAAATATCTAATTAATGATTCATACAGGTGTATTTTTATGATTTCTTCAGGCTGAAAACAAAAAAAGGCAATTTTCATTCAGCAAACAGAAGTATTTTCACAAAACACTATTTATTTTAGACAAACCCTACTTCACTAATCTTGGAAGGTTTCTTTCACAAATGAGTCAAACAAATCACTCAAACGAGCAAGATTAACAACAAATTTGGTATATCTAGAGGAAAAAGAAAGAAAAACAATGATCTAGAGAGGCAACCTACCTTTTCCAACAAAGCAACCAAACACACCAGGGCAAACCCTACTCTAAATTGTAAAAGGGACAGATTCTCAAAAATTGACACTAAGGCAAACAAAGCAAGCTAACAAACAGGGTCTGAAGGTTGACATAAGCAAAAATGACCACTTATAAATTATGAATTAGACTTTGATAAGAAGTAAATCCATTTTTTTAAAATTTTTTGGGGGATAAGCAGGTAACTAGTATAATTCAGTGTGTATGCACACTATGTTAGAATGCAGACTGTGCAATACTGTGCTTTGTTTCTAAAACAGAACTGCACAAGGGAGAAGAATTTAAGAAAAAATAGAATCAAGGCATCCAACCTAGAGGATCTAAAAGGTCATCAATTACACAACATTCAAAGACAACCAAACAAGTAAAAAAGGGAAATGTTAGTCTCTCTCATAAAACTATGATAAATCCAAAAATAAAATAAATAAAATAAATATTAAAAGTTAGGAATTTATGCCTAACTCTTTAGATTGGGTTTCCTCTAAGATAGGAGTTAGTTTAGGTAGCTCCTATATTGGTGTGTGTTTGGTTGAGAAAGTATCTCAACCAAGGTGTCCAAAATAACACACACTATCTTGAGACACAGTCTCCTCATCTATTTAATTGTAAGATTACATTCTTTTAATTATGAGAAAATATGTGAGGAAGCCATGAAGCTAAATCCTTTTTCACCAATATTTTATCTCTGGTTTGTTATGTGTGTTTTACGTATTTTTTGAGTGATTTGATTTTCAATATATGGTATTGGAGCTTAGGATTAGAGAAATTGTGGTATCGGAGAAGTAAAAAAATACATACGGTGCCTCGCGCCTGTTCATCTTCAGATCGTCGTTGGTTGCCCAAGTTGCTGCTTATGAAACAGAGGTGGAGCAATGGTGGCCTCATATTTTGCATAAAGTGGATTGCCTTGAATGTGATTTGATCTGTTAGAGAATCGAACCTCTAAAACCGCAGAGCATATTTGACAAAGAAAATAATAGTTTTTATCCATCATTTGTTTGAGCAAAGAAATTTGCAAAGGCCTGGTAAATGCATCTTCCACATGCTATTTTTTCGTCACAGCTTTCATCAATTCCTTTATTTTATTTGCCCTGGTCACTAAGTTTCAACATCAAAGGTGTTAAATTTAAGGCCTTTGAACTATTCTTTAAAGCTGCCGTTAGAATTTGCTTGAAGATCGAATCTCAAGGGAGTGGATTAAAGGTCCAAATAATGACAAATTCAAATATTTCTGAAGTACGAAACGTTGGCTCAGAATTGTTTAAAATCCTAAATTGTGTAAGCTTAAAGATGGAGTTGGAACGTGTTAGAGGACGTTGATAGTGGTGCAGCTTTGAGATCCATTTATTTATGTTCAAGACTTACCTAAAAAGTATGTACCAAAAACAAAAACTTACAAACTTTTTCATATATGGGGTGAATATTATTCAAATGCATTTTCTCATTATTCACGCATGGTGAATGTTTAAAAGCAAAAAAAATTAATTCACTTCTTTCAAAGTGATTTATATTTTGAAGGTGTGGAAAGATAAGCTATGTTTCTTTTTAATTTACATTTTAAAAAGGAACTTTATACATTCTTTTTAAAGTGAGTTTAAATGATTTACATAAAGTGAGGGAGTGTGTACGAAAAATAAGGAAGAGTGGTAATATATATATATATATATATATATAAAAAGGAGAGGCAAGTGTGAATTTTTTAGTAGAGTAATAAGTTGAAAGTTGAGAGCATTGTAGTGATTTTTTTTGGAGTGATAAGGTAAAATTTTTTAAGTTTGGAGTGATAAGTTTTTCAAAGGAAAGCTCATTGTTGTAGGAGGTTGAGTCAATTTTTGAAGAAATTTTCTTCCAAGAAATTCTGGAACTTTGATTCCATGACAAAATTATGAAGCTGTAAGATTATGTACTCCAAATTTTAATAAAGCATATATTTTTTTGTGGTGATTGTGTCCTAGATCTACGCGAAATTGAATAAGGGGATCTTAGGTACACGAAGGGTGTGTTGATGACGGTGCATGATTCATGTTGTTGCTTATGATTTTTGTCTAGTTTTGACACATAAATGATCTCATTTAACACACATATAAAGTTCAATGAAAGCAAGAAAAACACCTGTAATGAAGTAGCTGCAAGGAAGGATAATTGAACTCAACACATGCATTTGCGCCACTACAACAAATACTCAAAGTTTTCAACATCAACATTCTACCTCAACAAGCAAATTCACTCAATACAATCAAGTTAATGTGTTTCAAAGCATAGTCTACATCAACATTATTGCACATAAAATTAAAATTTTTTTATCTGAGGTTGATTGTAAGGGTGCACTCTCGGTTGAAACCAACACCCCAGTTTTTGATTTGATAAGAACTCAAGAGCATCAATTCTCTTCCTATAAGTCAAATTTAGACAAGTGAATTCATTGTTTTAAGTGAATAATTAAAATCATTGTAAGCATTTTTGGGTGCATTTTCGATAGTGTTTGACACCCTTCCTTTAAGCAGCTAAAGAAAACAAACAACAAGTTCACATCTTCTGCAAGCGAGTGTGAGTATTCATTCAAGTGAGTGTGAAGTTCATTGCAGCAACCATCAAAGCAAGCAAGTGAATTCAACTCTAACATCAATCAAATAAGTTGAAATCTACAGAAAGCGAGTGTGAAACAAGCAGCAAGTTTCACCAAGAAAGAGATCAAGAAAATTCTGAAGCAAGCGAGCATGATAAACTCCATCAAGTGAGCCAGCACAAGCAAACATGTTCTTCAAGCAACAAAGCAAGCGAGCGCGTCATTATCATCAAGTGAGTGCATTCAATACACCAAAGTTCAAAATCAAGTGAGACAATGCAAGATAAGTGAGCCTAAATTCAAGAGAGTGAGTTCAAATGGTGCAACACATCCAGCTAATAGAAGTTCTTCACAAATTGATCCTCTTAAGTAATGAAGACATGGTGCAAATCAGCAAAGAAACTCTTGCTGATCTTTCACGGCATCTACAACAGACAAATGAAACCATTGAGTTTCTTCAACTAGAGTCGCAACTACAAAGAAATGAGTTGCAAGAGAAGAGTGATGCTTCCAAGTCTTTGAACCATCCAGATGATAAGTCATTCATCCAAATAGCTTCAAGTGTCGAAGTTGTTCCAGTTCAAATTTCTTCCAAGCCAATCATCAAGCCATGGGAAGAAATCCAAAGTAACAAAAATCGACAAGGCTTAGGATATGTCAAAGATGATGCCAACTTGCATATCCAAAATTATTTAAAGCCCATTAAGTTCGTCAGTGCAGGATTTCTTGAACAAATCACCTCAGGACATTCTGATAAAGTTGCAGACAAATAGAAATGCACACAACCCAAAGTTGCAGTCAAACCGAAATGTTCTCATTGCCAAAGAACCGGTCATATTGAAGATCAATGTTTTGATCTCCATCCTTGTCATCATTGTGGCAAGCCAAATCATTCATCATAGAAATGCTGCAACCAAAAACAATCAGCCAGATTGAAGATAAATTATGACTGGATCGATCCTTGGGAATGGTCATCCAGAATCAAAAGATTGTATCAGTTCTACAACCGAATACAATCACACAGAGTGTAGTCGATAGTGAAAAGAAGATGGTACTCTCATGCAGTTTAACGGGGGAGTACACCAGTGCAACACTCCTACACTTGAAGGGGGGAGTTCAGGAATATTTTCCAGAGAATTGTCTCTCCTTTCAGCTGACAAAGGGGGGAAAATGTCAATGAAATTGATGGTGGTTGTCAGACTGAAAGTCTTGACAAAATAAAAAAAATCAGCCAGTGGGCAGCTTCCGTAGCCAGTGGGCATCTTCAACAGCCAGTGGGCATCAAAAAATTCGCCAGTGGGCAATCGACAGCAAAGCAGCAGTGAGCAATTTTCAACACAACAAAAGCAACAATGAGTTGTTTTTGACATCATCAGCCAGTGGGCGTTCAAAAAATTTTGTCAGTGGACAAAGGATGTTGATTTCACGCAAAGAAAAAATGGATCCTTTTGCAACTTGGCACGTGATGGAGTTGTCAAGCGAAATTCAGAGATGAATCAGACATGCAGCTGACTCATGGTCTCTTCAGATTGCAATTTTTCAGCATCCAGCTTTGGCAGTTTTTCAGGCAATGTTTTTGAGGATCAAAATGAGAACTTAGAAGATGGTTCCTTGTTCTTATTTTGGATTTATCATTGAAGGGGGGAATGTTAGCCTCTCTCATAAAACAATAATAAATCCAAAAATAAAATAAATAAAATAAATATTAAACGTTAGGAATTTATGCCTAACTCTTTAGATTGGGTTGTTCCTCTAAGATAAGAGTTAGTTTAGGTAGCTCTTATATTGGTGTGTGTTTGGTTGAGAAATTATCTCAACCAAGGTGTCCAAGATAGCATGCACTATCTTGAGACACAGTCTCCTCATCTATTTAATTGTAATATTACATTCTTTTAATAATGAGAAAATATGTGAGGAAGCCATGAAGCTGAATCCTTTTCCGCCAATATTTTGTCTCTAGTTTGTTATGTGTGATTTATGTATTTTTTGAGTGATTTTATTTTCAATAGGAAAGTTAAACCAAACAAAACTAAGAGAACTAAGACATCCCCAATGGATTCACCAATTTGTTACCCGAATAATTCCCTCTTTTAGACAAGAGCAATCTCCCTATAATCCTAACGGAGAACTAGAAACGAACAACCATGAGAATATCTCTTTCCCTAAGCTAACAATTTTCATATTACTAAAAATAGGAGAAGAGGATGATGCTCTTTCCTTTTCAACGAAGTGCCAGATGAAGTCCCCACACTTTGTTCCGATGAAGCTCCTGAATGCTTAGAAGAAAACTTCAACCAAAAACATGCAAAGGATCAAAGGTATCTACAGCATAATAATAACCTAACAAACAAATTAACCTAATGATCAAGGAGATTAGGGAATGAAATTGTTTTAATGAGTATATGAATACAAATCATTCACAATTCCAAGAAAACAAAACAGTGAGAAAAAGTATCCAAAGGTGTTATCAGAGAGCAAATAGAAATCTTACAACCAAGCCTTGATGTCGTATAGGTTCCTACTGAATTCCTCCAATCTTCTTCCTTGGTTAACAAACTCTCCAATCCAAAAATACTAGCTTAAGACTACTATATGTGAGCTTCCCTAACCCTGAAGTCCCAGCTCAATTTATAGAAGAAACTGAAGAGGTTTCGGATCCACCAAAGATGGGTGAGATCCACAAATGAGGGGATTAGGGTTCCATGATTCAAGGGAATTAGATCCATGATTGGAGGGGTTTGGCTCGAACTAATATGACTCAAAGGCTCCTAGTTGGGATATATGCACCCAACTATGCTTCTATAACTTACTTTTTTTTTTTACTTTACCTTGAGTTAGTTGCACAGTTTTGAATGCTAAACAGAGCGCAAAACTGCACAGGGATTCTTAGCAGTAACAACACATGTGCAGACGTTGAATGTGAAAAGTGCGTAAGTCATCTTTAAGAGTGTAAAGAGCCATTTTCCCAAGGAATATGAATGAATGATTTGGTCAAAGAATATGAATGTTTTACTTGTAAGGGAGCATGAGTATGGATGGTGATAGATCCATTTTGACTATCAAGTGCCATGGTGACAAAATGACGTGTAACATGTATGTAGATGATCTTTTGATGACAAGGAAAAATGAGTGTCATATTTCATCCATAAAGAAAGAATTGAGGAAAGGTTTTGAAATGACTGATTTGGGATATGTTCACTACTATCTTGGTATTGAAGTGACTCAACATCCTAAGTTTATATTCCTATTATTAGAAGAATTACATTGGAGATATATTGAACAGGTTTGGCATAGCTGAGTGCAATCCTTTGACCACTCCAAGGGAACAAAAATCGAAGGTCACATCTATTGAAGGGAAATAATTCGAGGATGCAACAAAGTACAAACAACTTGTAGGAAGTCTCATATACTTGATTACTACCAGAACAAACATCTCATTTTCTGTTGGAATCCTCTCCAGGTTTATGCAAAAGCCTTGTGAGGGACATTGATCTGCTGGAAAAAAAGTTCTAAAGTACTTGAAAGGGACTCAAGACTTTGGACTCAAGTATACACAGGTGGGAGACTTCAGCTTGATTGGATACTTTGATTCAAACTTTGATGGAGACAAAGAAAATGGGGTATCTGCTTCAGGTTATACTATGAGTCTGGGATCATGAATTGTCTCTTGGAGATCACACAAACAATCAGTTCCAACAGATTCTACAATTGAGGCAGAATATGTGGCATAAACTGAAGTGAAAAAGGAAATTGTGTGGCTTAAGAAAATCCTAGAATATTTGTAGATGAAACAAATTCATTCAACTCCACTCATGATCGATAACAATTCTACAATAAAGTTGGCCAAGAACCCAAATTTCCATGATTGAACGAAGCACATCAATACAAAATACCATCTGATTTGACATCATGTTAAGGCCAAGACAATCCATCTCTGCCATTGTTCCACAAATGAGTAGATTACAAACATCTTCACCAAAGCGCTTGGAAGAGAAAAGTTTGAAAGATTCAAAATGATGATTGGACTCACCAACATCCCTTCAGATCAAGGGGGAATGTTGACATCTAATCCTAAGGGATTGGGTGAAATTGTATAATAATGTAAATAGAAAATAAGGAAGTTTAAGACACACTGGGAAACGAATCTAAAGAGTCTCACCTCCATGTATATATTCGTATGCATCCTTAATCAAATGCAAGTTCAGTTTTTTGGAGTTACCTCCTGGCCTCACAACACATAACATTGTTGACTCTTTGAGTCTTGAAGGTTTAGGTCAAAATCAGAAGTTTTAATTAGGCCATCATTGACCAACTAATTCAAACTATTGATAAACATTCATGCAAAGCACGATTGATAAACTCTAATGCAAAACATAACGTAACTATGAGTTAATTAAAACACAAGGTAACTATGACTTAATTAAATGCATGTTAGCGATCACCTGGAAAGATTGAAAAAAAAATCCAAGACATGAAAATCCATGTCAAACTTGAAGCCAAATCACACTCCAAGAAGGATTAAAGTAAATAATGGAAATGATTATATGATAATTATTTACTTTAATCCTTACTCACAGGTTATTGATATTATAGGGTTAGTTCTTAATTCAGGATAACCACATATATAAATTCAACTACTAGTCAAATGTCTTGGCCAATTGATAATTTAGGAGAAGGGACCGTCCTATTTTTATTACGATAGATATTATGTGTGTAGTTTGATTCATTTTTTTTGATGTGCTAATAAATCTGGCCTTGTACTATTTTGAACCATAATGGAATGCATATGTGGTTTTTTAGTCGCTTTCTAAAATGTTACTTGAAGTAACTTCTCGTCATTAGCATAATTTCTCTATTTTGGGAGAGGAAATTGTGACACAAATAATGGAAATAATTCAATTCAAGAATGAGCAAATCCATTTGGGTGTTCGGTGGTTTTAAATTTGGGTTCCAATAGAATTGAAGGTTCACATCATATTGAAATCGATGCTTGTTGGAACTTGGAGGTTAGTGTGCATACTTTTTAACCTTTCAGAAATACCATACACTTGAAAATACTAATTAGGTTTGAAAGCATACCATAAAATGATTGAGCAATTTTATAATTACCATAATTTTTTAGAGAAGTCATACAAAATATTTGTAACTTATGGTTACAAATTTTATAATAATGAAAATAAAATATACATGGCTCTACAAGAGGTGAAAAATAATTCAAACATAGAACTTAATAATGTATTTTTTGATGGGAAAGAGAATTAATTTTTGCATCCTTGTACTTTTTTATAATGGAATTGATGACAATAATTGATGCCTCAAGATTCAATTAATATTAACCTTTCACAAATTTGATCTCAATTGCATATGTAGTAAAATAATGATAAGAATTGAACAACTATTGAATAGATTCAATTAATCTTAACCATTCACAAATTTTATCTCAATTGCATATGTAGTAAAATAATGATAAGAATTGAACAGCTATTGAATAGTTACTATTTTCTTCCAAGAATAGAATGATTATTCTTCGTGATTTATCCCATTCATGTTGATTTAGAATGATTCATTTTGATTTAGAATGAATGAGATCAATCCAAAAAATCTAGTACAAACCAACAATCCCACAGATCGATCATGTTGATTTAGAATGAATGAGATCAATCCAGAAAATCTATTACAAACCAACAACCGCAGAAATCGATCATGTTGATTTAGAACGAATGAGATCAATTCAGAAAATATATTACAAACCAACAATTGATCATGTTGATTTAGAATGAATGAGATCAATCATGAAAATATATTACAAACCAACAATCCCAGAAATCGATCATGTTGATTTAGAATGAATGAGATCAATCTGGAAAATCTATTACAAACCTTAGAATGAATGAGATCAGAAAATCGATCATGTTGATTTAGAATGAATGAGATCAATCCGGAAAATCTATTACAAACCAACAATCCCAAATCAATAATCTATTACAAACCAATAATTCATGAGATAAATCAGGAAAATCTATTACAAACCAACAATTCCAGAAAATTCCAACCCTGTTGGGACCAAAGTTATGTTGTCATCTAATTGCAATGGAAATAAAAGCATTTTATGTATATCATATTTTTTTCTCTCACCATGCATGTGGAACATATCATTTCAAATTCTAAAATATAGACGAAAAATGTAAAGCCCATCGGTGCTAAAATATAGTGCCTTCAGCATTCCACTTGCCACAAATCTAAAACTCCAAAGGAACTCCAAAGCTCTAATACCAAAGGGAACTCAAGCCCGAGTACCTAAATTACCTAGCAGATCTTTTAACACGTGAAGCAGCAACCTTGTCAGCTTAAAAGGAAGCATATGTAGGCCTATTTCTTTCATGTTTTGTTGTCATAAAATTCGGTCCCCACATGTTGAAAGACTTTCTCGAAAGAGATAAGGGATGCAATAATACAAGTTGTCCACTTGTATTCGAATATTAGGTCAAACTGGCAGTCACCAGTTTTAAGTCACCGAATATCGGCTGAGAATACTATAAAATGAAGGCTACATCCTCATTATTTCTCACGCTAATTAGTCTCGAGTTCTCTGAGTCTAAAATAAGCTTTCTCTCTTCCTCTTCTTCATAGAGATATGTTAGATTGCCTCCTGGTGTCATACCTTGCAGGAATAAAGTATTAGTATCTCGAAAATTCTGATTTCTGAGTATGTTCTAAATTTTAAGCTTATTTGATATTGAACATAAGCCCGGCTACCTAAATTGCCTAGCAAATTTTTTAACACGTGAAGCAGCAACCCTGTCAGTTTAAAAGGAGTCATATGTGGGCCTATTTCTTTCATGTTTTGTTGTCATAAAATTCATTCCCCACATGTCAAAATACTTTCTCGAAAGAGATAAGGGATGAAATAATACAAGTTGTCCACTTTTACCCAAATATTAGGTCAAAATGGCAGTCACTAGTTTTAAGTCACCGAATATCAGCTGAGAATACTATAAAATGAAGGTTGCATCCTCATTATTTCTCACGCTATTTAGTCTCGAGTTCTCTGAGTCTAAAATAAGATTTCTCTCTTCCTCTTCTTCATAGAGATATGCTAGATTGCCTCCTGGTGTCATACCAAAGGGAACTCAAGTTTTTATAAACATAAAATACCAAAGGGAACTCAAGTTTTTATAAACATAAAATACCAAAGGGAACTCAGAGCTTTGGAGTTCCTTTGGAGTTTTAGATTTGTGGCAACCACTTCTGTAGCGAACCCATACCGGTTTGGGTGCAGCTCGTTTAGCCGATGGATAGGCGCCAAGAGCATTTATACCCGGTGACCATTAGGTGTGCAGAAATGGATACCAGTATGTCTGAAATTTCACAGGTTGAAATAGAAGCTTCAAATCCCATGACTTCTCTAGCAGAGCACCGTGGCTCATATCGAGAAACTAGTACATCAACATCTACAATCACTATCAATGAACAAAATGCCAATCCAAATTTGCAAATACCCCATATACTGCCAAAACAAATCTATAATCTACCCCTATGGAAATATTATGCAAAATCCCAGATTCGACAACATTCTGTCAATATTTCTTTTACATCTCAAGATCATCCAACTCAAATCCCTCTATTGGAAAAATCTCAAATTGATTGGGCAAAAGCCCAAGGATTTAAATATTGTCATCTTGTAGCCATCCGATTTGGTCTAAACCCACTGGTTCTACCTTTTCTCAGTCTCAATAGCATCTGTGTTGTTGTAGACACTCGCCATAACAAATTTGATGATGCTATTATTGGAGGATTTGCAAGTCCATTACATGATGGTCCTGCCTTTGGTACAATTTATCCAAAATTTTCCGTCTCTTTGGATGATCCTTATATTTACCAACTTTTACAAGCATATATTAAACCTCAAGGGTTTGATATGTATATTAATTCCCTCATTGTACAATTAAAAATAATGACTATTGTTAGGTTCGGGAATGACAACCTACCTCCACTACAAGCCCAAGTCTGAAACACATCACAACTTATAAGTGAGGTAGAATCAACATCCAGTCCATCTACCCTTATAACTTTTGAATGGACAAGAATTCAATATCCAACTGAATGGGAAACCCAATATGAAAAATATACAGCTGAATCCCAAAACCAAGCACTTCTGAAAATTGTGAAAGCAAAACCAATTGCTTTTAGCCATATATCCCAGTCATTCAAAATGAATCCAAAAGTGAGTACTGCAATTAGGAAATTGCCAATGGAAGTGACCACAATCCTATTCCTTCGGGGAAAGAAATAGTCAGAGAACATCAGGGTCAGCACCAGTAGTGTTTTTCTTGCAACCAGCTAATTGAAAAATTGGGTCCTGAAGCCCAAAAGAAACCACATCATCTACTAATGTTTTCTCTACTTCCTAGAGAAGAATAAGATAAATCTGTCAAGGTAGCCAATGAAGAAGAAAGCTATATTCTAGGAAGAATTTTTCCTTATATTCCTTTTAGAAAGTATGATGATGATGCCCAAAAGAAAAGGGAATTCCTCCCATATGCTACAATTCCCTCTGCACAATCTTTAGGGACTAATACTTCACAAATTAACTATGCAAACCTCCAGCTTGATCTTGAAGCTAAAAACATTGATGATTTACATAGAGATGTACTCAAAGTTAAAGAAGCCATTTTTGAGGAGAAGAACATTTGTGAAAAAATTATAGCTCATTCTGAACTGCTAGAACATCAAGTGGTCGACCTTTCACAGGCATGTGAAAAATTAGATAAAATAATGGGTGCCATAGAAACAATTTTATCCATACATACACCCATCTTGCAGAAACCCCATCCTGCAAGGAAACAAAGCCAAATTATCCGACTATTATGGATAAACCCTAGCCTTCGACATTATTTTCAGATAATCCCAAGTCTAGACTAAAAAGAACTTGTAGTTTCAACCTCGTTAAAGAAGAACTTCCTTCATGGTATTTTTGTGTTAGCACATCACTAGCCGAAGAAGAGATGGAAGATGCCATCTCTACCACACAAAACTTCTTGCAACAGGTGCAAGAAAAGGGTCTTGCATTCAACTCGGACCAATACAAAGAGTTCTTGATATTTCCCAAGACTGAGCTAGACTCACCTATGAGTCATCAAGAAGGATTACCAGTAGCAGGTACCTCACAAAGTAACATTCCATTGTCTGCAGTTAACACAGGTTTGTCTGCCATGAACAGAGCTATACAATCTCTACCTACAGAACCAATGTTCTTTCCTAATTTCTAGCCTAAAATTGAATTAGAAAATGAGATCACTCTGCTAGGCAGTTGGGCAACCAAACAACTCTCTGAAGATCCTACTAGGTCTAGAAGGGACATTACTCAACAACTAGTCAATGGCTTTGGAGGTTTAGCCCATACTTGGTGGAATTATGCTATAACTGAAGTAAAATAATAGATTCTTGCTCATGCAGATGCTATCACTCAATTATTAACTGCTGTTTGTGTTCAGTTTGTAGGACAAACTGTTGATAATGATCCAGCTCATTATTGAGATTTGTTTCTTTCTAACCAGCTTGGTAATCTGAAAGATCTCGATAAATAGTTTTGTCAAATGCAGGACTGGTTAATCCGTGGTAATGCATACGAAGATCTTGCATACATGCGAAGGTACATTCAGAGTCTCCCTGGCTCTCTCCAACAGGCAGTTAATCAATATTACAGAGATCATAATCTCTCTTTCCAAGGCCTAACCCTTGCAAAAGCACAAGATGACATAAAGAAAGTGATCCAAGAACACTGCCTCACTAAACGCATGTAGAAAGAATTCAAATATTATAATAAATTGTTTACTAAATTTGTTTGCAATACAATCAGAGACATGCCCGATTGGGGGTGGGAAAGTTCAACCGTCCTAAAAAACATTCAAAATGTTCAGGATGTTCATCCAAGAAGAAAAAACCTTGGATATCAAGAGACAAATGGAAAGCACAACAGACTTTCCAACAAGGAAGCCAACAGAAGAAGAAAGGCTATCCTAAAAAGAAGGCATTCTTCAAGAAATGTTCTTCACCAACTTCGACAGTCTGATGTTTTATTTGAAACCAGATAGGACACTGGGCCAATGCCTGCCCAAAGAAGCTTGCAACAGGAAGGCTGTCAGCCTATGCTAGCCTGTTTGATGATCAACTTGAGCCTGGTCATTGGGATCTGCTCTTCTGTGATCTACATGATGAACCTAAAGGAATAATCTATTATCCAGACCAATACATAGAAGAAGAAGATCAATATCAAAAATATGTAGGTCCAGATTATTATGAAGAATATAATGTAAGTTTACAGTCTTATCAATTATGTATGTTTTCTTCTGGTCCTAATATTGCAGATTTAGAAGAAAAACTCCGCAACACCCAACCCTATAGAATTGGATTAAGAGAATCTCTCTAGAAAGAGATTAATGACCTTAAGGCAAGACAAGCCTTAATTCGTTCATCATGGCAGCCATCCAACAACATGACAAAAAAGCAGAAAGATAAAGAATTAAAGTTTGATTGTATGCATCTCATCCTCTCAAGCATACAGTTAGAAAAAAGGTTAAAAGGGAGCTCTGTGAATCTTACAAACTTCAGATCAAAGAAAATAAAGATAAGATTCAACTTTTAACCTCTGAAATCTCTTCTTTAAAGCAATCACTCCTATCATTGGAAAAGGAAGTCGAAGATTCATCAGATGAAGATCTCAAAAGAACCATTGTTGAACACTTCCAGGAAGAACAACAATCAGGATATGCCCAGAAAGAATATCAAGGGCCTAACTTTGATTCATCTATATATCCAGGTAAATCCATAGCCTTGGTGAGTCAACCTAAGTTGTATATAACTCTGCTATTTTGTCCTCCTGATTTAAAACCCTATTCTTTGGATTGCTTACTAGACTCTGGTGCTCAGCTTAATTTAGTTAGGCATTTAGCAATTCCTCCATTTTATTGGGATAAATCAAATGAAGGTGGATCTGCCATTACTGGATCACTTTTCCCTATTGAACACCAAGTCCTAGATTTTCCCTTACAAATTCAGGAACACCCAGTTCAATGTACATTTCTAGAACTAGATGAGATTCCAGCCAATGTCATCTTCAGTTCTGAGTTCTTTACTAGATGGTCACCAATCCAAATAGTCTATCCCAAATGAATGTTTAGAATGACCATTAATAAAAAACCTATTTTCCTTCCTTTGAAAACCAGTGAAGACTTTATTGTTCCAAGAAAGAAAATAGTCATTCTAGTCAAGCCTGCTGATAAATCAAAACAAAAATAATTATATCCTTTTCCATAGCTCATCATAATGATTATATCAAAGATATCTCAGAAAAGATAAAAAATGATTGGTCCTCTGACATTCCAAATGCTTATTGGAAAAGAGAAGAATATGTTATTGATCTCCCTTTTGCAGGTGACATTAAGATTAAGCCGCAAAAGGCTTCAATAGCTTTAATGAGTCCTATAGAAGTATAATACTGCCAGAAAGAGATTGCAGATCTCTTAGAAAAGGGTTTAATAGAACCAACCTGATCCCAGTGGGCATGTAGATCATTCTACGTCAACAATCACAATGAAATCAAGTGAGGCAGAATAAGAATGGTTATAAATTATAAGCCTCCTAATGCAGTTTTGAAGACGATAGCATATCCTCTTCCAAACTAGGCAACTCTCCTACAAAAAATGAAAGGGTGTACAATCTTCAGTAAGTTCGACCTAAAATTTGGTTTTTATCAAGTTGGACTGAAAAAATAAGATAGGTACAAAACAACGTTTGTTGTCCTCCATGGACAATACTAGTGGAAGGTAATTCCCTTTGGTTTAAAAAATGCTCCAAGTGAATTTAAAAAAATAATGGAAGACGTTTTCAGAGGATTAGATTGGTTAATCATTTACGTTGATGATTTACTTGTTTGTTTTAAAAATATTCAAGAACATCCAAAGCGTCTTCAGATATTTTATGAGCATTGTTTTAAGCATGGATTAGCTCTGTCAAAAACCAAAATGGAGATTGGTTTAACAGAGGTAGATTTCTTAGGTTTACATATATCCAATGGAAACATCCAGTTTCAAGACCATGTTTTAAAAAACCTGCAGAAATTTCCAGAGAAAATCATAGACAAGACACAGTTGCAACGTTTTCTTGGAAACCTAAACTACATCAGATGGTTCTATAAAGGACAAGCTCAAGATCCTGTTGTATTTCAACAACGATTAAAAAAGGCACCTATACCATGGAATGAAGCCATGACCAAAGCAGTGCAAACCATCAAGGAGAAATTTCAGCTACTTCCTCCTCTGAAACTCCCAACGGACGAAGGTTTCTATATCTTAGAAAAAGATGCATCAAAAATTGCATGGGGGAGTGTTATACTTGAAATAATCAACAATTATGAACATATCTGTGCCTATACATCCAGATATTTCCACGGTGCAGAATTAAATTACCCAAGTAGCCACAAAGAAGTTTTGGAGGTTAAGAAAAGTATCTCTCATTTTCGACTGTATCTCAAACTAGTCAAGTTCCTCGTCATAACAAAATTAAAGATTATGCCAGGCATGCTTAAGCTAAACAAAGAATTAGCTGATAATAATGCATAAATCTTAAGATGGGCAACATGGCTTGACAATTACGATTTTGATATTGAACATAAGCCCGACTACCTAAATTGCCTAGCAGATCTTTTAACATGTGAAGCAACAACCCTGTCAGCTTAAAAGGAAGCATATGTGGGCCTATTTATTTCATGTTTTATGGTTATAAAATTCGGTCCCCACATGTCGAAAGACTTTCTCGAAAGAGATAAGGGATGAGATAATACAAGTTATCCATTTGTACCAGAATATTAGGTCAAACTGGCAGTCACCAGTTTTAAGTCACCGAATACCGGCTGAGAGTACTATAAAATGAAGGCTGCGTCCTCATTATTTCTCACGCTAATTAGTTTCGAGTTCTCTGAGTCTAAAATAACCTTTCTCTCTTCCTCTTCTTCATAGAGATATGCTAGATTTCCTCCTAGTGTCATACCTTGCAGGAAAAAGTATCAGTATCTCGAAAATTTTGATTTCTAAGTCTATATCGAGTCTGTTCTAAATTTTAATCAATATAACTGAGAGTATTTTATGTTTATAAAAACTTGAGTTCCCTTTGGTGTCGATGAATCCCTAGATTCTTAGTTGATGTAGAGCCCATCTTCAATGATATTTCAACAGACATAGCTAAGACATTTGAAGTCGTTCGTGTTTCACAACAAGCTTAAAAAATCTCCATATAATATGTTATATTGAATTCTTGGGCATGCCAAATGACAATTCTTTGGAAACCCTATTGAGTTTATTATACTTCAAGAGGACATCATCATCGGCATCATAGGCACATGTATTTTTTTAGTGGATTGAAGGTTGAGAGATAAGAAACGTTGTGAACAATACGTTCAGATGATGGCATAAGATACAGATCTGTAAGAGATAATCTAGGGTATAGCAGTCATGTTGTTTTTATTGTAGCTAGAAGGTATACATATTCGTTGCATTTGAAAATGCAATCAAAGGTCGAGTTAAGTGATGCATTTTCTGTGGGCTCATTCCATGCAACACAAAATGGAATACTGTGATTTTCTCAGTAGGCAATGGTGGGAGTTTTGGCCCTGCAACAAATCTTGGTCCCCGAGTTATTACAGTGGCCAGTAAGATATTTTAATAAGCTTGATTTTATTTTTCTAATGCCAAGGAGAGGGTAGACCAAACATGGTTGTTACCAATCCAAAAGCCAATTGAAGAGGAAGTTCGAAAGTTGTGTGGTAGAAGGCAAGATCCGAACTACAAATCCTCCATGAAGAAGGCGAAGAAAAAGACCAGTGAAAAAGTCATGCAAGAAAAGAGTAAAGGTGATCTCTAGGAACAAGCTATTCTCTACATTTTGAAATTTCTTCTTTTTGAATTCGAGGACCAACCAAGGTATACCTTTTATGTTAGAAAACAAGCTGGTTTTGGTTCTTTAGAAATGAATTTTTTTTGGCTTAGTTGTTGTTGGGTACTTTTACAATATATCCATGTTAATGCAAGTATGATTCAACGCAGTAATGGAAATGACGAGGTTGAAGAAACTAAAGGCACCTATGCAAGAACTTACAATAAATAACACCATGGAAATTTTAGGGCCGAAAGCCCTTGATGCAAGTTCATTGGATTGCTTATGAAAAACCTGAGTCTTAGACAAGAATTAACGATATCTAGAATTTTATTTACACATTGCTACATTTATCCATGGCTGGCAGTGACAGAGAAATTGTTTAGAATGGTTTCAAAGTTTTTGTTCTTAACATGAACTCGGTAACCTCTACTGAGGTGAATACTCTCAGAATTAGCCCATTAGAAGTTGTATTCACTGATTTTTCAATATCTTCAAATTTAGTTTCTTTTGAGGATTTTTCCAGGTGTTCTTTATTGGTGGTGATTATTGTGGCTTCATAACTTTTCCTAACTTGGGTCTGAAAGCTTGGAAACAGAGTTTTTACTTCGATTTTAGCACGTGAGATTATATACATCACTCTCAAGACTGTGTATGTATAGATTGTATATATCTTCATACATAACATATGTATAAACTCATGTATGGTTTGATGATCTGCGTGGAAAGGAATGGCTATGAATAATTTTTATGTGCAGCCAAAAACGAAAAGGAGTTAAACAGTTGCCAACAGACAAAATGAACGCAACCACCTAAGCGAGATCAAAGCCATTCATCAAGACAACTATTTATAACAAAGGATTTCCCCATTTGCTATCGAGATGCTGCCCATTTATGTTGCTCTAAGATTGTCATTGATAAAGACCTAAAAACCCTAATGGAAAACCATCGCAGTGATATCATGTAGACCTCGTTTGAAGAGGTCCTTGATCATGATGACAAGTCCTTATTGGTTAATAAGGATGTCATTAATGATGATGTGCTTTCTCTTGATGAATAAGCCTCGAACCAACATGATGTCAAGATGGAAAATATTCTTAAGGTGCCAAGTGTTAATCATGTACCTTGTTTGGTAACCTAGAAGACTATATTGGATGATGTCATTGGATGAAGGTCTTTATGACATGGTTGGAAACTATATAATAACATGGAGGACCATTTGATGATGACATGGAGGACCATTTGATGACATGGACAATTATTGGGAACATGACATGAAGGACTTGAAGAACACTTTATGGCATATGATGACATTGTTGGAAGATCTCATTTAATGATCTAGATGGTGGTTGGAAGAATCTTTGAAGCTCTCCAAATGGAAAATTATGTATTCACTATCATGATGACTTTGTTGAATCCTCTCATGATGACACACATAATAATATTATTGGAGAAAAAAATTAAGAAGCCATTAATAACCACACGCTGTCCCAAACACTCCTCATTCCGTCCCAAATATTTTCTGCCCTAAATTTCAAGGCCAGTCTCATTAAAAAGTATTTTTCACTACCCTAGAGGAAGAGTCTCAATTTGACTCCTATACCATCTTTTAGGGCATAATTTTTCCTTTCTAATGAGCCCTTACACACCCAAAAACTCCATATAGTTTGTGAGATATTGATTTTTTAAGTTAAGGAAATTAACCCTGTCATTGAGCCGACCTACACTTTGGCATGCAAGTCGGCTTCTCAGTCAAGGGACATGTCCCTTCATGTTTAGTCGAAAATCACTATAAATATAAGTCTAAACCATCATTTTTCACAATCAATTCGGTGAAGAATTATTATAGGAAAACAAAGATAGAAGAAGGGTCGAGGAGATCAGAAATTAAACACTGTTTTTGGCTTAAAAATTCTTCAATGGGTTAAAACATCTTACAACACTGCTAGAACCTGAACATAATGCAGATTGCAGCAGTTTGGTGAACTGTCACCTGTGGAGGACAACTAGCTTAGATTGGAGGAAAATTCAGATCACTTGTTGAACAATTAGCTCATAACCTTTTTTCTTTATTACACCTCAGACCATCTCACAACAAATTATGAGCTCAGATTAAACTGTAGAAGTGTGGATTCCTGTGGACTTTAAAGCATGTTCTTAAACACTTTATTGTGAAAATTCTACTGCAGTGTATTGGTTTATTTCCTCCTAGTTGATTTAATTAATACAAGTTATTTCCAGAAATTATATTTAGAAAATACCGAAAATAAACACAACTAAAGCCTACACATGCAGACCATTTACTGAATAATTCACTCATGCAGCAAAGTAACACATGGATTTTTGGAAATAAGTCTTCGGAAAAAACCCAAAGTGGGAAAACTAGTTCAACAGATATGAGGGTTTATTATTAAGTAGTTTTGAGTACAGCAAATCTGGGTTCCAACTTTGGAAAACCTGACAGAGAATAAAAGATATCAAATTTGCAGCTAACCTGAAGAGCTAGTGCCAAATATCTGACTGATCCACACCCTCAAACGAGATTTACAGGACTCAGCCCGGATCTGACCCTAGAAACCCTCAGCGCTACTTCTGAATCCCCATCGTTGCCCTGGAGGGACTGCGACAGCCTTTGCGTGGCTCTAGGAGGGTTTGCATCACCCCTGGAGGGTCTACGCTGCACTACGCTGCCTCTGCTTGGCCAACGTCAGCCTAGCATGGCCCTAGTTGCCTCTGCGTTGTCGTTGTGCTACCCCTGCTGCTCTGCGTGGCTCTGAGGCCTCTCTACGCTATGCTTGTTGCTACTCCTCTTGCCTCTTGCTATCTCTTGGCCCTAGAATCAGAACATTCCCTTGGCCAATACTACCCCTCACTGCAGGAAATCCCTTCGAAATTCTTAACAAACCCGCCCTAGAATTCCAGATCTATTCCTCAGTTCTGCAGAAATTGTGTGTGTTCTCAACCGACCCTCAAGCCTTTCTCTTATACTTTTTCATTGAACCCTTCAACGACTGAGATTAAATCATCCATCGACGACTGAGATTAAGAGACTGCTTGATCCATGTGACTTAAGACAATTTCAGCACATGTATTAATTAATTCACTTTAATTATTTTATTTTCCTAAGTTAGACTTAGGAAATCCATTAAAAATAATTAATTATTTGAATAACTTGAACACAACTTGAAAATTTTCAAATCCATTTATGGTTCTTGTAGATCAAGTGTACTCTAGTCCCTCCACAAAATTTGGGAGCTAGAGCATAACTGATGCTACCCCACATACACAAATTCTCGACACTCCCTCTTAGCATTAGGAGTGTGCTCTAGTAATACATCACACCATGTATCACAAGATCTTGAGTACTGGATCTATGCTATTGATGCTTGGCCTGTTGCCCTCCATCTACTGCACTGCTGCTCTCTGTACTGCTACCCATGCCATTGTCACTAACACTGCCACATATGTACTGCAACTCCCTCTCAAATTGCTGCATAATGCTGCCCATAGCACTGCCACTGCTAACTGCTGCACTGCAACTCAATTGCTGAGAAGTAAGCAACTAAAATAATCTGCCCAACTGTTTGACAGACAAAGTCAAGTTTCCCTCCACCACTGAAGCTCCCTGGATTCTGAATCACATTGTCCCCCTAAAGACACTGTCATGCTGCAACACTGCACTTCCTGAGCCCAGCTTCTCTACGTTGCTAAAGTCCCATAGATTCTCTGCGATGCTACCTCCATGAAGCTGTTGCCTCTTCATCACACTGCTCACTCTTCAGCTCTTCAACTTCATCTTCCTCTTCAACGTGGTCATCTGCAACCATCTCCCGGCTCATCCCGCTATCGTCTTAAGGCTCCCGTAGCTCATATTGGATGAAAGAGTAGGGCTGACTCAAGGATCCCGCCAGTCAATCTGGATACTCTATATATCCATGTCACCCCAACTCTTCTCTTGAGGTGCATGAGCACTCAAGGATGCATCATTATCAGAGCCATATTCGTTTGCTACTGCAGCTTTGGAAACATAAGCTCCTTTGTCCTTATTCTTAGGACAACTGCTGGCAAAATGACCAAGATCACCACAGTTAAAGCACTAGACCTTGGAGAGGTCCTTCTTATTCTTCCCTTGATGCAAGGGCTGCATCCTCCTCCTCTTTTTTCTTCAGTCTGGCTGATCCGCTTCCTCCACTATTTGACTGTTTCTTAGTGATCCTCCCAATCTCCTCTTGGCAGAGAATAGCCCACATATCTTCCCATGATGGTAATGCCGCTCGTCCCAGAATGCTCTAGACAAACGTTTCCCATTCTTCAGAAACAAAATTCAGGGCCATCCTCACTAGGAGTCCTTCATTTAGATTAGCACCAATTCCAATCAACTGGTCATGGATAGCTTGAAGTCTGAAGAGGAATGGATCTATATCTTCACCCTTCATCATCTAGAACATACACATCTGATTCTCAAGAAGCATTCTTCTTTGCATAGAACCTCCTTGGTACATCACTTCCAAAGCTGACCACATGTCATGTGCTGTATTCTTACTAGTAACATGAGGAATCACATGATCCTTGACTCCATCTATGATCAACCTCTTCGTCCGTGCTTGATTTTATTCATACTTCTTGAGTGGATATGCATCAGTTGGTACAACAAGTGTCTTCTCTGCATGATCTTTGAGACCATACTCATCCAGAACTGAAAGGATTTTGGTCTTCCAGATAACATAGTTGGACATACCATCTAATCTATCTTGATTCCTCAGTCCAAATCGAGCCATATTTTCTTAGATATGAAAGAAACAGTACTTCTCCCTCTGGATCTAGGTCTCTTGGTGACTAGAAACCCTCTAGTAACTGCTTCTATTGCAAACTGACTTCCCTCCTGGAAATATTCCACCAAAAAATCAAACAGACAGTATTCTCTGATCCTCCTTATCGAATCTCAGATCTGTTTGGCTTAGATCTGCTGAATGATTGTCTTCCTCCCGCCTTGTTGCCTTAGTTAGGCACAATTCTGCACCTGTAGAATCTCTACCCCACCAACACTGCTGAAGATCTGAAACATTGCTTCTGGATATTGGATTTTTTTTTTGAAACAAGAGAAGTGACTGGACAATGTCCTCCTGGGTGGCCCAGCTTAGTCCCAGTGCTGCTTAGAAGTGGAATTCGTAACCCTAGACTGGGTGACGCAGTCCTTATGTTGCCCTTAGAAGGGTCTGCGTAAGCCTAGAGGCATTCTACAAC
Source organism: Pinus albicaulis (assembly GCA_034641835.2). NCBI lineage: Eukaryota > Viridiplantae > Streptophyta > Pinopsida > Pinales > Pinaceae > Pinus > Pinus albicaulis. The sequence continues at coordinate 94,264,601 of CM076582.1, forward strand.
TTCATCGCTGTCCCCTGGATTTGATTTCCCTTGCTGTCAAGATGCCCTTTCTGGATCTGCTGCTTCTTCTCCCACCCTGCAGAAAAAATATTTCTTTAGCTGATTGCTGGAGATTCAACTTGATCTGCTATTGCTATGATACCATGTGAAAATTCTACTGTAGTGTATTGGTTTATTTCCTCCTATTTGATTTAATTATACAAGTCATTTCCAGAAATTAGATTCAGAAAACACCAAAAATAAACACAACTGCAACCTACACATGCAGATCATTTACTGAATAATTCACTTATGCAACAAAGTGACACATGGATTTTTGGACATAAGTCCTCGGAAAAACCCAAAGCGTGAAAACCGGTTCAGCAGATATGAGTGTTTATTATTAAGTAGTTATGAGTACATCAAATCTGGGTTCCAACCTTGGAAAACCTAACAGAGAATAAAAGATATGAAATCTGTAGCTAACCTGAAGATCTAGTGCCAAATATTTGATTGATCCATACCCTCAAACAAGATTTAAAGGACTCAGCCCGGATCTAACCCTAGAAACCCTCAGTGCTACTTCTGAAGCCCCAAAGTCTCCCTAGAGGGACCGCGTTAGCCTCTGCGTGGCTCTAGGAGGGCTTGCATCATCCTTGGAGGGTCTACGCTGCCCTTGCGCTGCCTCTGCTTGGCTAGCGTCAGCCCAAGGTGGCCCTAGTTGCCTCTACGCTGTCCCTACTGCTCTGCGTGGCTCTAAAGCCTCTTTGCGCTGTCCTTATTGCTGCTCCTCTTGTATCTTGCTGTCTCTTAGCCCTAGAACCAGAACATTCCCTTGGCCAATACTACCCCTCATTGCAGGAAATCTCTCCATAAATTCTTAGCAAACCCACACTAGAATTCCAGATCTATTCCTCAGTTCTGCAGAAATTGTGTGTGTTCTCAACTGTCCCTCAAGCCTTTCTCTTATACTTTTTCGTTGAACCCTTCAACGACCGAGATTAAATCCTCCATCAATGGTTGAGATTAAAAGATTGCTTGATCCATGTGACTTAAGACAATTTCAGCACATGTGTTAATTAATTCACTTTAATTATTTTATTTTCCTAAGTTAGACTTAAGAAATCCATTAAAAATAACTAATTATTTTAATAACTTGAACACAACTTGAAATTTCTCAAATCCATTTCTGGGTCTTGTAGATCAAGTGTACCCTAGTCCCTCCACAAAATTTGGGAGCTAGAGCACAACTGATGCTACCCCACTTACACAGAATCTCAACAGTTATGACATAGTTGAGAACACCTTTGGAGCAGTCATTAGCCTCTCCTTGCAGCTGTTTTCAAATCCGTACACTTCTTTGAAAGAAGACTTTGTCCCTTCTTGAAGGAAAACACTAGGACTGTTTGGAAACATAATTAGGGTCCTGTTTTGAAGTATACCTATTGTGCAATAATATAATGAAAACACTTTGGAAGAGCAATATCAAATTCATTTTTAAAGAAGACTGATTGTACAAAAGTTTTGAAGACAATCCTAGAATAGATTACAAATATTTTTGGGTTCATTTAGAAGACATCTTGAAGACATCCTTGGAGCTGAAGTGTGGAGAATACTTGGAGTCACTTGATTGCATATTTTGAAGAGGCTATTGGAGAAGGGCATGGAACAACCTTAGAAGAGAATTTAAGGATCATCTTAAAGTATATTCAAAGAGATATTTGACCAGATATTAAAGCTGTTTGGAAAAACTTGTGCATAACTTTTTCAATTTATTGAAGACACCTTAAGACATCACCAAGCATTGATTGAAGTCTTGGACACACCCTTGGAGATCATGATGCATTGAAAGTCATCATAAGCTAAACTTGGAGAATTTAATTGGTTACCATGAAGGACAACAGAAACACCTTCGTGCAAAGATCAAGGTTGTCATTGATGACGTGACGTGGATACTAAGTGAGGGGATAGCTAAAAATTGACAGGGCTCATTGAATAAGACATTGGGAGCTGTGAAGTATAACCAAATATATCTTGATGAAGTAAAGGGTTAGAACCCAAGAGGTTGAAGCCTTGAAAAGAAAAGGTTGGTGCCTTGGAGAATAGGGTTGGAGATCTAGAGGATTGGTGTCCTCAACAAACCAGGTCAGAGCCTGAACGAGATATAGCTGGGCCTGAGCCCTTGAGGTTGGTGCCTCAGAATTGACAAGGTTGGAGCCTTGGAAGTCCAAGTTGGTGCTTGGAAACTACAGGTTGAAGCCTGAGAGATTGAAGATCGATGTCTTCATCTAGGGTTGGAGCCCTACATATATTGTACTTGATTTATTGCAAAGAAGAAATTAATAAAAGCATTTATTCTTATAGCTCATTTTGTTTTCTAAATATAAGTGATCTAACTCGTAAAAATAACAATTGAAAAGAAACACTGATTCACCCCCTCTCAATATTTCCAACAATTTACTCCTTTTTAATTTCTTTTTTCCTATTTTCTTTTGCATGGATGTTTACAGATAGTTGATATGTTAATTTTTGGCAACTAGGTCCAAGCTCCATGTTGCACTGCTCATATGACGATTGTCATATTTTTGTTGGATTCCTCTTTCGGAGAGGTGCAAGGTTGATCTAAAGTTCATCTTGATCGGATGAGCAGAACATTTATTTTGAATTTATTTTCCACATGTGCAAGGTCGGTCAGATTTATCCCACATGCCTAAGAGATGTGTAACACACCCTCATTGATGAATATAAATTGGAGAGACTTGGAGGCCATTTTCTCATCATCTCATCACACATTATCTCTTTGTGATTTGATTGGTTCGATAGCCTTTGGAGGCCTTTTTCCCCTCACGCGTGTGGAGTGAAGCTGTTGTATTCTGCACTGATCTGTTTAGGGCTTTTCTGCTGCAACGTTGACCAGCATTGACAGTGGTCAAATCTTGGTCATTTGACCTCAATATTCTGCAGAAATTTCGATTTTAGGAGGTCGTACAACTAGGCACTAAAATCGAGGAATTTCGTGCTGTTTGATCGAAGCCCTAGTTTGTTGAGTGGACTTTTCTGAAGCTGCCTACATTGACTATTCTGCACTGTCCCTAGTTTGACTTGCGTTGACTTGTGATGAGTTGTCTTTGAGGGTTGTGAGTGTGACACATGAAAGTGCTGGTTGACCGAGAAAGACTTTGCTGGTTGAAGCATCCTACTGACCGCCGTAAGGAAACATTATCTCATATCTTTGTTGGACATAAGGAATTGTAAATCTGATCTATATTTATCTTGTCTTCTATTGATCTATTATTGTGTTCTATCAGCCTTTTACTTTCAAGTTTATGTGATTGCTATCTTGTATTGGGCCTATGAAAGATTGAAGTAAAAGTGCATTAAGCATAGAACACCACTGTTATCTAAATTTAACATAGTATCAGAGCAGAGATGAAGACAAAGTCCAAGAGTCCAAGCTGGTGTTAGAAGCAATCTATAAAAGAATAAATCATATCAAGGACAAATGGCCTCCTCAACCTACAAGGGTTTCAAGGATAATGATAAATTCATTGATAAGTATGATTATCATGCATGGAAGATGTCCTTGGATTTGGCGCTAGAAGATCAAGATGTCATTGACTATGTACATGGGAATATTCAAGAGCCTCCATCAAATGAAACTGTTGTCACGAAGTTGAAGTATATAAAAGGGGAAATCAAAGCAAAGATGATTATCCAAGATTCTATTCATAAGCACTTGGTTGCTTACATTTCTGCGCTGAAGACATCTACGGAGATGTATGATAAGCTGGTGAGCATGTTCAGGGCTAGCAATGCTAATCAATCCTCTTCTTCAAGAATAAATTAAAGAATATCAAGAAGCGTAAGGATGAATCTATTCAATCCTATTTTATGAGGCTCACTAAAATAAGGAATAACCTCCTAGCTATCGGGGAAGCAATATTTGATTGAGAGATGGTTCTTATTTCACTTGGAGGTCTCCCTCGTGATTGCCATGAATTCAATACCACTATTCTCAATAATAATGTGATTCCTGATTTTGATGAAATATTGACGAGATGCACTCAAGAGGAAACAAGAATGATGGAGTATGCCTCTAATGGTAATGGAAGTGACCCTACTGACTTCACTGCTCATGCAAAGAAGAAGAACCATGGTGGCCTGAGAAAACAAAACCATGGTAGATCGAGGCCCAAAGGAAGGAAGGGAAGATGTTACACTTGTAAGAAGACTGGACACTATGAAAGAAAGTGTCTTAATATAAGGGACTCTCCCAGGGATGATGATGAAAACAACTTGAGAAGGAATTGCAGGAACAACAAGTTCTAAGGAAAAGGGAAGGCTCCCTCTGATCGTAATGGAAATGGGAAACCTTTCAAGAGGTCAAGAAATTCTAGGTATGATGAGTCTAATGTTGTTGATAATAAGAGAAATAATTTTATTCTTGTTCTGCCCTCTCTGCTGCATCTCCACCCGACACCCTGGATGTCTGGTTAATTGATAGTGGTGCTTCAAGGTACCTCACTGGTTATAAAGAAGCCCTTTCTGATTTGGTTGAGAAGGATACTAATATGGAAATTATCCTTGGAGATAATGCCACCTATCCCATGAAAGGGACATGGACTGTGACCCTCCATTGATCTCAAGGTCAAGTAATCTGATTACAAGATGTGTTGTATGTACCTAATTTGAAGAAGAACCTTGTGTCCATTTCGACAATGGAAGACAAAGGGTTCAAGGTGGCATTCGTTGATGGAAATGTACTTATTTGGAAGAAGAACTTCAAGGAAGATCTTTCTATTGGTTTTAGAGTTGATACACTCTACCAGGTTGGAGGATGTCCATTGGGGGCTATCACATGTGATACAACTCTTCAAACAGAGTTATGGCACCAGAGGTTTTCACACCTTCATTACAAAGCCCTTCCCGAAGCAAGGAAGGTGGTGACATGGATGCCCAAATTTATAGATGATCATGAAAGTATATGTCAGGGTTGTGCCGAAGGGAAGCATACAAGGGGACCATTCCCCTCAAGTGTCACAAAGACAACTGATATATTGTAGTTGATACATTCTGACTTATCTGGTATGCTTCCTGTGACATCCTTGGGAGGATGTTCCAATTACATGACTTTTATAGATGACTTCTCCCACAAAACTTGGATATATTTTTTGAAGAAGAAGCACGAAGCATTCAAATGGTTCCATAGCTTTAAGGCCTTGGTGGAAATTCAAACTGGGAAGATTTTTTTTTTTTTTTGAGGACTGACAATGGGACTGAGTATGACAATGGGAGACCACAATTGCGTACACTCCTGAGAAAAATGGTGTTGCTGAAAGAAAAAGTAGGACCATTGTGGAAGCTGCCCGTGCCATGGTATGTGACCAAGGTCTTCCGAAGTTTATATGGGGAGAAGCTGCAAAAACTGCTATGTGTGTTCAAAATAGATGCCCACATTCCGATTTGGATTCCAAAACTCCCAAAGAAGTATTCTCTGGTAAGAAACCTGATGTTTCTCATTTTAGAGTTTTTGGTTGTCCTGTTTACTTTCATGTGCCGAAAGAAAAAAGAAACAAGCTGGATGCTTCTGGAAAGAAGGGAATGTTTGTGGGTTACAGTGAAACTTCGAAGACATATAGAATCTATGTGCCTGGTCAAAGATAAGTGGAGATATCCCACGATGTCACCTTCGATGAAGATGTTGCCCTCAAGAAAGTAAGAAATCTTCCTATCTCCAAGGAAGACAAAGAAGATGAAAAAGCAGGGAAGATGGAAGAGCCGAAGGATGATGTGATGCTCAATGTTGAAGGACCTATGGATCCCATTGATCCACCTCCTTAAAATAAGAGAAGACCCTCATGGCTTAGGGATACTCTCAAAGATGCCAAGAAACATATTTCCCCAAGGGGGACATTCCGTGAAAGAAAGAAGCCGAAGAGATACCAAGGGTATCTAGCAAAGAGAACTATCCTGAATGGTCAAGGAAGATTAAACATAAACATTTTTAATGGGATGTAGAAAGGAATCTGTGAAGGAGATAAAAAAAATCCATTTGCAAAGCCTACAACATAAAAGGAGATTTCCATTTGTGACAACAAAAAGCAGCAACGGCTATGCCTTGATCGCAACATATGTAAATGAAGATGTGAGTCACCATGTTACACCATTTTCAAATTCCTATGAAGTCTTGACGAAATTGAAAGAACTCTATGACTCACATTCAAAACTTGAAGTTGCTTAGTTGATGATTAAACTATTCGGCCTTGAATTAAAAAATGATGACCCTTTTGCTTTAGTATTAGAAGTAAGATCTATCATGCATGAAACTAAAAACGCTGGTGTTGAAATTGAGATATCCCTCACAGCTTATGTTAAGGCATTTTATCCCACTTACTCACACTATCTTGAGTCATTGCAAGCAAGTGGAAACCTAAAGGAGATTACCTTTGACTCCCTTGAGAAAAAGTTTACAGAAAGAGAGAAGGATTTTGGGAAGAAGACAACCCATCAATATTATGAAGAAGTTGTATGTTTTTCACATAGAGAGAAGAATCATGCTCAATATTATTGCATAGGGAGAGGTGGCCAAAGAGGACGAGGAAGAAGAAATTTCAGAGGCAGGGGGGGCATACAAACTCAAAGTGAAAAATATGAACTTCATTGCATACGCCGCAATAGATATTGACATGATGCATCCACATGTAAGCTGAATCAGGACAAAATTGAGTAGGAAAGAAATGAAGCCAAAGGTAAAAATCATGACAAAGACAAAGGTAAAGCACCTGAATCCGCTCATTATGTTATAACACATTGTTATATTGGAGTAACTGAAGACTTGTTTAATGCTTCACTTGCTTCTTGGAGAAATGATTGGTTGTTAGATTAAGGAGAAACACGCCATATGAATTTTAGCAAATATTTTTTTGAAGAATTTACTAACAATATTGATGGAGTAGTATACTTTGTAGAGAAATCTAACTCAAGCCATCAGGGTTTGGAAAAATCACGCTTAAGTTGCATGGTCTTCCAGACTTTCTTCTACATGAGGTTCTATACCTCCCAAAGTTGAGGAAAAACTTGTTGTCCTTGATCCACATATGCCAGCAAGAAAAATCCAATCACATTTTTGATGGAAAGGTTGAGGTCAGAAAAGCATCAGATCCCTCACTTATCACGAGAGGGATAGAAGAAGGAAGACTCCTAAAGCTACAAGGTACCTCCGCTCATGCAAAAAAATTTGCATTCGGTTCTCACTATGATGAAGGTACATTCCCATCAAGTCTTTTATGGCATGGTAGATTTGGACACTTGAACTATGATAGCCTTCGATTGTTAAAGAAAAATGGTGTTTTTGGTTTGCCTACAATTCATAGGAAAAATAAGCAATGTGATGCTTGTATTCTAGGAAAGCATAACAAACAATCCTTTCATGATTCACATTCCAGAGCACATAGAAAACTTGAGCTTATTTATTCAGATTTATTTGGACCCATGCATGTTCCTTCTGCAAATGAAAATAAATATATGATGACATTTATTGATGACTACACCAGACTATGTTGTGCTTACTTATTGAAGAACAAATCTGATGCTTTTCAAACATTCAAGAATTTTCATGCATGGATTGAAAATGATGCACGAACTCATATTGAATCTTTACACAATGATAATGGAAAATAATACACTTCAAATGAATTTTAAAAATATCTTTTCCAACATAGGATCAAACATCAAATAAATGTGCATTATAATCCCCAACAAAATGATGTAGCTGAAAGAATGAACAAGACAATTTTAAATATGGTTCGTTCCATGATGTTTTTAAAGAATGTAAAATTGATGTTTTGGGCTGATGCAATTATATGTGTTGTGTACATAAAGAATAGGTGTCCTTCTAATGAAATGAGAAATAAGACTCCTTATGAAATGTGGCATGGCCACATTCCTTCGGTAAAGCATCTCAAGGTCTTTGGTTCCACCTGTTATGCTTTGATACCTAAGGAACGAAGAAATAAAATTGGTGCAAGAAGTTAAAAATGTATCTTCTTGGGGTATTCCAATACCTCTAAAGGATATCGTCTCTATGATGAAGTTAATAAGAAGTTTGTAGTATCTATAGATGTCATCTTTATTGAATATTTCAAGACTTGCAATGTTGTTGAGCGTTAGCTTGATCACTTGGATAGATTCACAAATGTAAAGTCATTTCAAGAATTTGATAGGCAAATTCCACATCTTGAAGGGGGGATTCATATACTGAATAAATCTGTGGAATAGTCTTCCAAAGCACTCTCTCCCCCACATGAATAACCAGCCACATATGACACTTTGAGTGATGTGATTGACAGAATTGGGAGACTGAATCTTGATTCAATCCCAACTCAGTGAAATGAGCAGCCCAGGCCATCTCAGAAAGGTCCTCCAAAATGGATGACAAAGGCACTTGAAAATTTTCTTCCTGATGAGGTTGGAAAGATAGGAACAAGAAGTTCCACGAGGAAAAATGGAGGTGATGTAGATGATTTTGATTCACTTGTTGATATGGATGTTTCTTATAATTGTAAATTGAATTTATCTACAGATCTTGAACCAACTTCCTTCAAATAAGCCGCTTCTCATGATGAATGGAATGAAGCGATGCAAAAGGAATATGATGCCTTGATAAAGAATGGCACTTGGAAGCTGGTTGATCCTCCATTGGGAACCAAAACAATTGGTTGCAAGTGGGTCTACAATAACAAGTACAAAGCTGATGGCTCACTTGACAAGCACGAATCTAGGCTTATGGAAAAAGGTTTTGCACAGAAATAAGGGGTCAATTATGAGGAGAATTTTGACCCCATAGAAAAATGGGCTACCATCTGGACACTCTTTGCCTTGGCAGCTCAGAATGGTTGGAAATTCGATCAGATGGATGTAAAAACTACTTTCTTGAATGGATATATAAAGGATAATGTTTTTATGTCCCAGCCAGAAGGATTTGTTGTGAAGGGCCAAGAACACAAAGTATGCAAGCTTATAAAATTCTTTTATGGCCTCAAGCAAGCACCGTGAGCCTGGTATGAGAAGTTAATTGGGCATCTTCTGAAACTTAACTTCAAACACTGTGATCTTGATGATGTAACTTTGTTTGTCAAGAAAGTTGGAAAAACATTTGTGAATCTTGTGGTGTATTGTTACCCAGATAAATCCCTCTTCCAGACAAGAGCGATCTCCCTAGAATAATAACGTAGAACTAGAAACAAACAAGCATGAGAATATCTCTTTCCCTAAGCTAACAATTTTCAGATTACTAAAACTAGGAGAAGAGGATGATGCTCTTACCTTTTCAACGAAATGTCTGATGAAGACCCCGCACTTTGTTTCGATGAAGCTCCTCAATGCTTAGAAGAAACCTGCAACCACAAACATGCAAAGGATTGAAAGAATGTGCTGCACAATAATAATCTAAAAACCAAATTAACCTAATGATCAAGGAGATTAGGAAATGAAATTGCTTTAATGAGTATATGAACACAAATTATTCACAATTCCAAGAAAATAAAACAATGAGAAAACGTATCCAAATGTATTATCAGAGAGCAAAGAGAAACCTTACAACCAAGCCTTGATGTCATATAAGTTCCTCCTGAATGCCTCCAATATTGCTCCTTGGTTAACAAACTCTCCAATCCAAAAATACCAGCATAAGACTACTATATGTGAGATTCCCTAACCCTGAAGTCTCAGCTCAATTTTTAGGAGAAACTGAGGAGGTTTCAGATCCACCAAAGATTGTCGAGATCCACAAATGAGGGAATTAGGATTCCATGATCCAAGGGAATTAGCTCCATTATTGGAGGGGTTTGGCTCAAAATTATATGACTCAGAGGCTCCTAGTTGGGATATATGCTCCAAACTATGCTTCTAGAACTTACTTTTATTTTTTACTTTACCTTGAGTTAGTTGGGCAGTTTTGAATGGTAAACAAAGTGAAAAAATGCACAGGGATTCTTAGCAGTAACAACACATGGGAAAACATTGACTATAGAAAGTGTGCAATTCATATTTAAGAGTGTAAAGAGCCATTTTCCCAAAATTCATGATTTGGTTAAGGAATATAAATGTTTGTGTTGGCGAAAAGTCAGGTCTCGCGGGCAAGACCCAGGTTCAAAGGGGTTGTGGCCAACAAGGGGTCCGGAGTAGTCTAGGAACACGCCAGCATTTTCACCCTGCTCTGGGAGAGCAGTGTGTCTCACCCGAGGCGTGCCGCGACCACATGAATAAGGGGATGAGATCACTGGTAAGGAATAAATCCGCAACCAAAGAAAGAAAGTGCATCCATTACATATACCAAATTACACATGCATGATCTCTAATTAAGTATTCAGACAGTCGCAACTTAAAATTTTTAAAGCAGTGTAAACACATTAGAACACATGAACAACGTATTGAGACAACAATCCTTCCTTATATTATGCTTCTGGCCGCATACATGATTACATAGCTTTCTTCTCTGATAACTCACAGGTCAGATACAGATGGGTTTTAGAACAGAAGGGAAGAACTTAGAAAGTAGGAACCCATAGAAAGAACAGGTCCGATCCTTCTGCGGCTGCTCTGCGCATCCATTCAACCCTCAATAATAACAATAACCTCCAACCTCTTCTTCAGCCGGGTGATCACCCTTTTATTCACCCGCTCGTCGCGACTGGCGGCTTCTCTGTGTCTTCACTCTGGCTTTTCCCGACTTCTCTTCTGATGTCTGCATGTTCCTCTTTCTGTTTTCTGCTGTATTTCTTTCATCTGTACTTATCTCTATTCAATCTCCAGTTATCAATTTCTTCCGCGCCGCCTTGGTAGCTCCGCAACTCCTGGTCGCTACGGCGCGGTCGCGTTAGCTATGTGTATTTCTTCCGCAACTCAAAAAGAGTCCAAGTTCAAAATGTCTTGGCCGAAAATTCAAAACTTAAACAAAAACAAGGGCCCCAACAGGCCCCGACCACAATTCTTTGACTCGTCCGCGAGTCAATCACAAATGACAGTTTCTATTTCCATTCCGCTGCTGGCTTCCGTGCCCTGCTCTGCTGTTCCTTCTTCCGCCACCCTTTCCTGCTGTACTCCACCACCTGCTGGTTCAAACAAGGGCCCCAACTCCGGGACCCGGCGGAGTGCTGAATCTCGAAGCTCTGTGAAGGTCGCCACTGCTTGTTGCCATTCCTGTATCAGCAAGTCGGCGTCCTGAGAGATGCGGTTGGCGGCGGCTTCGTCAATGGGCGTCGGGGCGGCCCCGAACAGAGTGGCGAGCTGGGACTCGGCCTCGGCATCCAACTGATGCATAGCGTCAGCATGGGTGCGAATGCCTGGACGAATCTCCCGGAGGACGTGCTTGGCCGCTGCTGATTCGGCCTCAGTCATCTGCATGTGAAGTTCCAGCTCGTCCGACTGCGCGTAGAGCTGATCCAACCTTGCAGGGTCCCTGGTCGCCCGAATTTCGTTGGAGATTTGTTGCAGCTGGGCAGTAATGGGCTGCGTCTTGACCGTTAGCGCGAGCGAGCATTCCTGTAGACTTCTCAAAAGGGCAGAAGCTGCGGCTGTAGCGGAATGCAGAGTGGCTAGCATACTGACTGCCTGCGTCTGTTTAGCAGTCACCTGTCCTGAATGGTCAGCGGGTGGATCTGGAAGGGTGGGCCGTGCGGCTAACGCCGCTTGTAAGTCCTGGTTTTCCCTGCAAACAACAGTAAAGACTTCCCTGAGCTTGTGAGCCTGTAGAGCGATGCTGTCTTCTTCTATGCGAGCAGGGATTGGGGCATGGCGAGCCCGTGCCTCCGGCCAGACGCTTGAGAGCGCCTGATTAACAATGTTGGCCTGCTCCTGGAGGTAGGTCTTCGCCTGCTGCAACTGATTGCGCTATTCAGTAAGCGCCGTGATCTGATTCTGCTGCTCTGTGCACTTCCGCTGTAGCTCGTCGTGAATCTGCTCTGCTTTAAGGGCCGCCCGCTGAATGAGCAGGTACAACTGTGCTGGAATCAAATGTGCAGCATTTGGTGTGCTGGGTGCACCCTGCCCTGGCGCCTGTTCCTGCGAAGATTGGCCCATGGCCGCTGCTCGGCCTGAAGTCTCTGGAGGGTGGACCGGCGTCTGCTGTTGCACCGAAGTGGCCATATCAGGCTCTGGCCGATCCTGCTGCGTAGTTTGCTCTGTAGAAGGGGCGGCTGAATCAGCCCCAACTGTGGCTTGCTGGACAGATATAGTTGGAAGAGAATCCCGGGATGTGGCTACAGGGTCAACAGGTGGTACCACGGCTGCAGTACTGGAGGTAACCTCCGCCCCGTGGTCACCACCAAAAAGTTCCCGGATCAAAGAATCGGACACAGTGGCTGAGGAATTGGACGGATTGGGGGAGGTGGCCTGGGGACGGCTGGTGGAGGGGGCGGTAGATGGAGTGAACAAGGTGTGAGGGAAACGAAGGTTGAGGAAATTTGCTGGATCAATCAGCGGTTCCTCCGGAATCAAAGTGGCTGTGGGCGGCGTGGCTGGTGGATCATCCTCCGTAAGATCCACCACGGGATCTGTGGCCGTAGGGCGGGCCCTCTTGGATGGAGGTGGGTCAACGGAATCAGGTTCGGGGCCCGGTTCACCCATTGTCGTGATGAGGGGGGTAGCATAAGTGAACAAGGGAGTGGGAATAGGGGAAGTGAGGGGAGTGGTGTTGGGAAGACCACGGGACCGATTAATACGAAACTCATTAAAAGAGGGAAATATAGGAGCACCACTGGAAACAACCTGAGTTACCACATTGAGGCGCCGCGCTTGGTCGTTGAAATGCTCGACGACGGGGACCAGCGATTCCGGCAGGTCCGTTGCGGTCCCAGCTGCGTCTGGTGCGGGCTCTGCCGCAACTTGTGACGACCCCCCTGTGCTGGTCGCGGCAGGCTGCTGTGCGGCCCTCATCCCCTCAAAATTGTAACGGATGACTCCGTCACTGACATGCTGAACAACCCCCGGCCACGCAGAGACCTCTCGGTGGAAAACATTATCATTCAGCTGGAAACGAAGGGGCGCCATATGAAAAGTGTGGTGCGGTACGCAAGTCGGCCGAATGAAAGTGTGGCTGTGGCTGACGCCAAACCACACTTGTTCACTGTATGCATCCAGCAGGTGCCGAGGCACCCGTTGCTGGGACGTGACCACATCGACCATCATCCCATACCATTCTCGGAACGCTGCTGCGTTCACCTGCTTGCTGTTGGGGTCCCTGGACAACTGCCAGGGGGAATATCTCATTGCGAGCGGCTGGCTCGCGGTGATCTCCGCCGGTGGTCGGATCGGGGGTAGATGCCATTTCCACATGGTGAATGCTAACAACAAGTACCCATATATGAAGCTGGTGGTCCGTCTGTAATTGTCTTCGCAAGCCGCGAAGAGTTCCTTCAACACAAACGCGCTCCAATTCAACCTGGCTCCCTGGACGTAGTGCTCGGCAATGGAAATTATGTCCAGAGTGCACTCCCCCTTTGTGTAATGGCGCATGGTCTTGCTAGCAATCAGGTAGCAAGTGAACCTGATTTGTGATACGTTTATCAGATCAATCTTGGCACCTTTGCCACCCCGGCGAGTGCCATACTTGGTATAGAGGTCGGCCTCCGCCGACTTCCGGGCTCGCTTGGAGGATGTCTGGCCCACAGAGGAGACATCGGAACCAGTCTGCGATAGCCCTGTAAGTCGATTGATGTCTGCTGCATGTATTGGAATTTCTTCGTTAAGCCACAGAGACCCGTTCTGCACCCGACTGAGGAGGAACCGGGTACATTGCAGAACTGGGCCGGTGGTTCCAAAGACAGGAAGACTTCTCAAATTCATCAAAGTTGACTGCTGTAGACCCCGGAATTCTTCTCGCATTCGACTGTTAGAGCTGCTCCCGGGCGTGTATTGGTGTTCCATGAATACCTGCCAATGGAGGTGAGGAAACTCGGCCGGGTCGGACAAGTTAGCGTCCATGCAGGGTGTATTGTCGTACTTGCCGACCAGTGACTCTACCCGGTGAATTCTGCTATCTAATGCTGGTTCAGGAACTGAGAGAACAGCTCTCGGCATCTTGGCGCGTCTCTGATAGACTTGGACGATTTGTCTGTAACTTCCTTCGGGGTGCCGCGTGCTCTGATACTGCGAATGCTCCGGAGATGCTGCAACTTTCAAATTGAACTGGTCTGACATCCTCTTGCTGATAGCCTTCATGCAAATTGGGCCATTTGCTGGCACGCGCGGAGTTGATGAGACTCCATAACGGCAATTAATTCTTGCTATCTTTCTTGCCTGCGATAATCGTGCGATCAATCGCCGGCCTATGTGTACTCTGACAGTTGCTGACGGAATCATGGGGAGATGGGCGGACTCGACGGCGGAGGGAATTGTGGTTGATGGCAAATGATTACGGTATGATTACTGTCCATTAAGGGAATTTATGACCAAATCTGAGCTATCCTACGGACTGACAAAAAGTACTGAGGGACATGACCTAGACTGACACTGGCGCGGGGACGGCTCCTACGCGATCGACAGGCTGGACGGTCGTGGCGTCACGCTGGACTGGCGCGGTGACACGCTGGACTGACCCGCCCCGACCACAGTCGGTTGCGGTATGGTACCCGCAACTGACTAATTTATTTGACTGATTACCTATGAAATGGAAAAACTACCTACGCTCATCCCGGTTGCGGGAGAGTTATTCAGCTACGCTACTCTACGGGTGCTCTCGGTTGCGAGAGTTATTGATGGAAAGTGAGAAGGACCTACTCTTGGTAGGGCTTCAGGCGTGCGCCATTCACCCATCCCGGAAGAACTGTGCCGTCCAATTGTGCCAAACGAACGGCTCCTGAGTCGCGGATCTCGATGACAAAGTACGGTCCCAGCCAATGCATCTGGAGCTTGCCTGGAAACTTCTGGAACCGGCTGTCGTATAAGAGAACTTTGCCGCCAACTTGGAAGGCTTTGGTTTTGATGTGGCGGTCGTGCCACGCTTTCTGTCTGGCCTTCTGAACCTTCTGGTGGAACTCCGCAAGAAATCGAGCCTCATCCAGCTCCTGCAGCTCCTGGAGTCGTTCCTTCAGTGACGCCTCTTCTGAGAAGTGAAGGGACGTTGCGATCAAAAGGTTGGGTACGGTGAACTCGGCGGGAATCACAGCTTCCCGGCCATACACCAGCTGGAATGGCGTCTGGTTGGTTAAGCGTTTTACCGTGGTCCGGTAAGCCCATAGCGTCGCTGGTAACTGCTCATCCCAATCATCCCTCTGAGCGTTGCAAATTTTTGTCAAGCCCTTTTCAAGAATCTTATTGAAGGCTTCCACCGTACCATTGGCCTGCGGGTGGTATGGACTGCTCTTATGATGCTGAATCATAAATGTTTCTAGTAGCGACTTGACCGTAGCATTAATGAAATGCGTGCCCTGATCGCTGGTCAAGCTCCGTGGGCAGCTAAAGCGGCTGATAATGTGTTCAAAGATGAACCGAGCAGCGGTCTCTGCCGAGCAGTCGCGGACCGCTGCTGCCTCAGCCCACCGTGTGAGATAGTCCGTCGCGGTAATGATGTACCTGGCTTTGGAATGGCGAGCGATTGGTGCGATGGGGCCTACAAAATCCACGGCCCACTTCTCAAATGGCCGCAACACATGCACCGGGTGTAGCGGAAGCTCGTCCCTGTGCGAAGGCCTTCCCGTCCGCTGGAAGACATCGCAACGCTTCACATAGGCCTTACAATCTGCATGTACTGTTGGCCACCATAGACCAGCTTGAAGCACCTTCCTTGCGGTGGGTTTAGCACCCACGTGTCCTCCCGCAACACCGCTGTGACATTCCCACATCACTGCTTCCCGTTCGTGGTCAAGAACACATCTGCGCAACACCTCATCCAGGCCCAGTTTGTACAGCTGCCCTGCGATCAGTTGATAATTGGCCACCCGGACAACCAAGTGGCATTTCTGAAGAGTGGTGTAATCCTCAGGGCACTGTCCCGTGGTCAGATACATGGCAATGTCAGCCAGGTAGTCTGGGACTGCTTCAACTCGGAATAAATCAGCATCTGGAAGCTGATCGTCCAACGGACCTTCATTCTCTCCCGTCTCCAACCTGGATAAGTGATCAGGACCAACGTTCAACCTGCCAGGCTTGACAATCACCTCAAACGTGAACTCCTGAAACAGTAGAAGCCATCGACAGATTCTTCCTTCCAACACCGGCTTATTGACCAGATATTTCAATGCCGAATGGTCCGTGAAAAATGTAAATTTGCCGCCCAGAAGGTAGTGGCGGAACTTCTGGAGAGAGTACCCCATCGCCAACGCCTCCCGCTCGGTCGTGGTGTAATTCTTCTCCGCATTGGAGAACCGTCGGCTGGCAAAGTATACCGGATGGTCAACTGTCGTTTCCCCGGGTTGCGCCAATACCGCGCCAAGTGCAATTCCGGACGCATCAATGTGCACATGGAACTGCTTATCCCAATTTAGATGGACCAGTATGGGAGCCGTCGCCAATTTCTCCTTCAATGTGTCGAGTGCCTTCCTGCATTCCGCCGTCCACTCAAATGCTTCGGACTTCCGCAACAGTTTCTCCAGAGGGGCAGTGATTTTGGCGTAGTTGCGGATAAACCGCCTGTAATATCCTGTATGCCCTAGCAGTGCCCGCAACTGCTTCACGTTCTCGGGGGCCTCCATGTGAACAATAACCGCGACCTTGGCGGGATCAACGCAGACCCCTTGCTTACACACCACGTGACCCAAGAGTGTGCCGAATGGTACTGCAAAAATACATTTCTTCAAGTTCAAGGAAATCTGCAGTTGGCGGCACCGGTCGAACATAACACGCAATAGGGAGGCGTGTTTCTTCAGCAGGCTGTACACAGTCCAGTCGTCCATATAGACTTCCAGGAACTTATGAATGTACTCCCGGAAGGCAGCAATGACAATCCGGGAAAACACAGCTGGTGCGTTCTTCAGACCAAACGGCATAACGTGGTATGCGAATGATCCCCACTCAGTCGTGAATGTTGTCTTCGCCTTGTCTTCCTCGGCGATGCGCACCTGATGGTAGCCCGAAAACCCATCAGTGAAGGAATAAGCTTCGTTTCCCGCGACATGATCTAGAAATTCGTCGCTGAAGGGAGTGGGAAACGGATCGTGAATACAAGCATTATTCAAACTCCGATAATCTACACAGACACGGATTTCCGCTTTGTCCTTCTTATTCTGGATGACAATGGGACTTACCCACTCAGCTTCTTCTACTGGAAAGATGAGACCCGCAGCCAGCATCTTGTCGATCTCCATCTTGACCTTCTCTTTGATACGTGGATTCAACTGGTAGGGTCGGTGCTTCACCGGCCTGGCTCCTGGTTTCAGTGTGATGCGCATTTCGCCCAGATCCCCCTTGATCCCCTTCAGGTCCGCAACTGATGACGGAAATAAATCTTCATACTCCCGGAGGAGGCTGAAAATTTCTCTTGTCGTCTCCTCGTCCCAGTAATCTCCCACCGTTGCCAGCTTAGGTTTCTCCTCCGTTCCAATGTTCAGCTTCTTCGTCTTGAGGGGCTGCAAATGGACTCCTTCTGTCGTCGGCTCGTCACGGACGCTCCGCTCGCCCTCCTTTTCGTCAAAATAGAGATGCCTAAGGTCCTCCAAACTATCATCCTCCGGGTCGCCGTCAATCCGTTGGCAAACCATTTTGCGCTTGACCCCGGAGCGTGACGCCACCGGGCCCTCATCGGGCTCAGGATGGCGGAAAAACAGAACCTCCTTGACGGCTTGTAGGGCCTGAGATTCCTGTGCCGTTTCTCCTTCGAACGAGAAGCTCTGGACGAACTTTTCCGCAACTACTTGCCAGGAGCGGGTTCCCCGTTTCCGCTCTTCCTCCAGATACCAGGCCTGGGGAATCGTACCCAGGGAGTGGACAAACCTGTGGACCCACAACTCCTCAGGATACCCTGTGCTACGCCACTGTTCCTTGCACGCCCACAAATGCTGTCGCGGGTCGGAAGCTCCCTGATGTTTAAGGGTGATGCAGGGCCCTTCATCCTCTTTGAAACGTGCCCTTAGAGCGTCCGCCACACGCTCCCATCGCAACAGGGTGTTGCGGTGATTGTTCCACCATCGTCCCGATGTTGACTTCAAGGCCACATCCAAGAGTGGTATCCGTCTTTCCTCTGGGACCCGGTCTTCCACCTTGGCAATAAAAGTATTCACTGCTTGCATGTTTGATAATGTGGGACACCCGCGGATCTCAGTCCCGACCCACCGGACCTGAGCGATGGAGGCACATCTCCACGTGGTTGTCTCATACCCCCCTTGCTGCCAGTCTTCCCACGCAAGCTCGGATCCGAGCTCCGAGCTCTGCACACTACGCCAACTGATAGACCCTGTTGCGGTCGGGTTGATGTAATCGTCCCGCTTCCCTGCAGTCATCTGATAGAGATGGTCCATCATCTGAGCATCCTCCCGACTGTCCACCGGTTCTGTGTATTGCGGACCCTGATACGGGTCGAGAGGCTGAGTGACCCTTACCTCCCCATCCTCGAAAATCATCAGTTCCTTCTTGAGGTCGATGATCGCGTAATTCTCAAAATCCCAATCAATGCCAAGTAAAGTAGGGTAGGGGTCCTTGTCGCCCATAATATCAATAACCTCAAAGTCAGTGTATGTCTTCACCCCCGCGACGTCGACCTCGACACCCTCGAGTCGGCCGATTGGAAAAATACAGTACTGGTTCGCCATCCTGAGTTGGATTGGGGAATAAGCGAGCCGTGGCTTTCCAAGAGCCTCCCATGTCTTTCGTGGCAATATATTGACGTCGGACCCCAAGTCCAACATGGTGTCGCTGATTTGGAATCCTGCGACCTGCGTGTTAAGCCGGAATTCTTTGCCTGTTCGTTGCTTGTTCCGCTTGACACGTTGCACGTATTGAGGCCTAGCGTCCACCAGATTTCTGGGTTCTGCGCGCCCCTGCAGCGCTCCGTCTAACACATGCTTGAGCTGCTGCCGCAGCACAGCGTCATCAACAATCCTGAGAAATAGCCGGAGCCAATCCTCGACCACAGCATCTGCGGCGTTCTGAACACCGGTTTCCGGCCGCCGGGGCTCCTCTAGCCCTCCCTCGTTCCGCAACTGGGCGAATGCCTCAACCGCCTCCTGAAATTACTTCTTCTAGACTTCGGGCCTGATCAACTTCTTTGGGGATGCCGGCCGCACCACTCGTGCTGGCTCCTTCTCATGGGCATCCTCCCCAGTCTTCTTTCCGCCTCGGGTTACAATCGCAACGTTCTGCCTGTCGGGAGTTGCGGTGCTGCGCAGTTCTGAGTTTACCAGGTTCGCTCCCCTCTGCCGCACCCGTTCTTCCCATTTCTTGATGAGCTCCGGGAAGTCTTCTGTAGCATGGGCGTTGACCCGACACTGGGAACACCAGGGTCGTCGCGGAAGGGGACATTCTCGAGCCACATGACCCTCCTGGTCACAGTTGTAGCACTTTACCGGACCGCGTCCTCCAGTTCGGCCTCCCCGCATGCCGCCACCTCTTCCCCTTGTAGCCTCGTTCACCCTGTACGAGGGACGATCCAGTCAATCCGCAAGTGCGTCAAGCACCCTGCACTGCTCAGTGGTGTGCGTCGTAGACACACAGAATTCGCAGTATACATTATTCGACACCGTGGAGTACTTTTGTAATATCGGGCACATCCGAGGAGGATGCCCCATCGTCCGGCAAATCTCACAGTACTCTGGGGTGGAGGACCCCGGTTGCAGTGGGAACCCCGCGAAGGCCTGTTGCGGCTGGTATACTCCCTGCGGGTTCATTGCCGCGCCACCTCCTGGTGGTGGACCCCCCTGGATTGCCGCAACTGAGGGTCCAACTCCTGCGCCGCGCAACCGAGGACATTCGGTTGCGACGTGCCCTTCGACCAGGCAATGAGTACACCACACATTCGGTCGCGCTGGTCTTGCTGGCTGAATTTCCTTGAGCTTCTCAGTCAAGCTGGCGATCTGGTGTTGCAACCCTATCAGAGAAGGGTCTTGCGGGGCCAGCCCCCCCCTGTATTCCTGGGGGTATCCCGCCATGGCTTCAATCTTCATGGCTTGCTCCAAAGCGTCCTGCAGATTATCAATCTTCTGCTGAGTGAGAGGGGTTCGTGTCAAGGGGAGCAGAGCCTTGATGAACCAGTCCCTCTGGTGGTTGGGATCGATCGGGTAGCTCAGTTTCCCGATCGCATCCTTGAATCGCCGCATCAACTCCCACGCGGTCTCTCCTTCCTTCTGCTTAATTTCCCACAGCTCGGACAGGCCCTGCTGGTCTGTCTAGGGAAGCTTGAATTCGCGGACAAAATCCCGCTTTACGTCCACAATTACAGGGTTAGGGTGCGCCTCGGACCACTTGATGAACCAACGCAGAGCTCTCTCTCGGAGCGTGGTTTGAAACTCTATTAACTTCCCTGCATCCGGCGTCTGTCGAGCCCTCCAGATGGCTTCGCACAGATACCAATGTTGTTCTACGTCGTCATTTCCCCGGCCAGAGAACTCTGGGTACCGGGTGAAAGATCCGACCATGTATGCTTGCGGAGAATTAACCAGGATAAAACCTCCGGGTCCTGGTTGCGTAACGGTCCCACTCGGGAAAACGCTACTACTAGTAACGCTGCTGCTACTGGGCGTTACCGACGCCGCTGAACTACTATATGACTGACTTAATGCTTGAAACTGAATAAAAATATTTCTTAAAGGTTGATAAAGTACCAGGGGAAGGTCGGGATCCTGGCCATGCGGAAGGTGGGACGTAGGGCTGCCTGGAGGGGTGGGTGCCGTCTGATCCTGGAACATCTGTTGCATCACGTCGTGCCATTCGTCATCGGAACTTTCTTCGGGCTGCATCTTTCCAGTATCTTCGCTAGTCGTTACTTCTCTTTCTCGTGTCGCTGGGCTCCCATGCACCCATTGTACATCCGCTGCTGTCCCGTCTCCTGTCCGGGTATCCAAACCCATGGTTCTTGTCTGCTGAGGCGCCTCCTTCTGATTTCTCCTCTCGATCTCCCTTCTCTTCAAATCTCTCATTACCCTTCTTCGCCACCTATCGGCGATCTGTGCCCGCCGATGTGCACGTGACTCCCGCAACTTGCATGCGGCCTCGACGTCCATCCCCCGCTCCGCACTCTTACAGTCTACACAGCATCAGTCCCCTCAATCCTTCCCCCAGTACGGGTGGTTTACGCTTCCATACTCGTTTTGTGGAATTCAATCAACCCTTTGTCCACCATCAGGGCTTTGATCCACAGCGGAATCTCCTTCAACAGCTTTCCCCTCAGCCCTGAGTGAAAAACAGCCTCAGCCTTCGAGAAGGATTGGTAGCACTCAGCAGCAAACTCCACAACGTATCCTTCCAACGTGGTCTTTACCCAAAAATCCACTGCGCGGGTTAGTTCAGTATCTACCCGATGCAGTGCTACCAGGTCTTCGTGCGCCCACCTGCGGTTTATCTTCCGCGAGCCTTCTTGGGGCACCGTCGCTCGTAACCTTCGCAACCAATTGTAAAGGTCAGTAGGGAACCTTCCCCATAAAATTTCGTACGTATCACTGGCTGAATCCGAGAAAAGAACGATCTCCTTGATCGCGGCCTCCTTTTTCTTGGTCAGCTCCGCTTGCTGAGTAATGAAATGGTCCAGATGATCATCCCACCATCGCCGTATTGCTCCTTCAAAAATACTCGAGACCATGATCTAGATCCCCTCAGAACATTCAGGTCCCGGCAACGGAACCATTTGTTGGCGAAAAGTCAGGTCTCGCGGGCAAGACCCAGGTTCAAGAGTAGGGGCCAACAAGGGGTCCGGTGTAGTCTAGTAACACGCCGGCATTGTCACCCTGCTCTGGGAGAGCAGTGCGTCTCACCCGAGGCGTGCCGCGACCACATGCATAAGGGGATTAGATCACTGGTAAGGAATAAACCTGCAACCAAAGAAAGAAAGTGCATCCATTACATATACCACATTACACATGCATGATCTCTAATGAAGTATTCAGACAGTCGCAACTTAAAATTTTTAAAGCAGTGTAAACACATTAGAACACACGAACAACGCATAGAGACAGCAATCCTTCCTTATATTATTCTTCTGGCCGAATACATGATTACATAGCTTTCCTCTCTGATAACTCACAAGTCAGATACAGATGGGTTTTAGCACAGAAGGGAAGAACATAGAAAGTAGGAACCCATAGAAAGAACAGGTATGATCCTTCTGCGGCTGCTTTGCGCATCCGTTCAACCCTCAATCATAGCAATAATCTCCAACCTCTCTTCTTCAGCCGGGTGATCGCCCTTTTATTCACCCGCTCGTCGCGACTGGCGGCTTCTCTGTGTCTTCACTCTGGCTATTCCCGACTTCTCTTCTGATGTCTGCATGTTCCTCTTTCTGTTTTCTGCTGTATTTCTTTCATCTGTACTTATCTCTATTCAATCTCCAGTTATCAATTTCTTTCGTGCCACCTTGGTAGCTCCGCAACTCCTGGTCGCTGCGGCGCGGTCGCGTTAGCTATGTGTATTTTTTCCGCAACTCAAAAAGAGTCCAAGTTCAAAATGTCTTGGCCGAAAATTCAAAACAAAAACAAGGGCCCCAACAGTTTGACTTGTAAGGGAGCATGAGTATGGATGGTGATAGATCCATTTTGACTGTCAAGTGCCGTGGTGACAAAATTACGTGTAGTAGATTCCCCCATAAAGTGCGAAGTCTAAAAAGTCATTCAAAGATTGAAGTGCTTTATCATACCAAGGATTGGATTATAGACACAAGTTGGAGACTTGCAAAGAACATTCAATGCACATATATAATCATCATTGAGGTAGGAATTCCCATACTCAGAGTAAAAACTAACTCGATGTACTAGTGCAAAAATAACCTAGAATTACATCAATGGTAGACATAGTATGGACACAACATAGAACAACCTGTGTTGGGAGGTTACTTTGACATACTTTATCTCCCATGGACTATTTATTTAGCATTGTATATATTTATCTTTTTTCTATTTCCAGTAAGTTATGCACCGAACTTACTTGTGATGTTATAGGCATCTATTTGTAACAGCTATTTTTGGATTGTATTTGGCCTTACTGGCTGCCGGTGTGGCATTATTTTGGTTTATCATAGCCTGGTTCGTAGTGATCACTACCAGTACATGTAACATGTAACTTATCTATTAATGAAAAGTTACAAATTTTTCCTTTGTGAAAAAAGTATGGACACAAACATTTGTTATGAATGGGTCTACTCAAACATGAATACACAACTCCTTGCAACCTCGATGGATGAAACTAGATCCAAGGTCTTGATCTTTGTCTCTTGATATAGTGCGAATGTAACCACGCGATTGAATGTGTTGAAGTCAAACATGGTAGAAACCACTTGATTACCAATCAATAATGAAAACCGCTAACAAGTGTGAGAGAAATCACCAATAATGATAATGGTTCGTAAGGTACTCCATTACAATATATGAAGTGTGAATAGATAATCTATAGTCGAACACTCATAGAGTCGCTCGATCGAAGGCCAATGATGAGAACATGTTGTTGAAGGTGCGAAACCTGCCATTAGGGCATGCAGATCTCAAGGTACTGATAAGGTTTATGGATCAACTTCCTAGATAATGAGCTGAAGTCGATAGGAAGCGACCTATCGCAAGAGGGCCTATGACAAGAAACTTATTATGTCAAGTTGAATAAATATTTTTACAAGGACTGGCTCAGGGATGGTCAATGTGAATGGAGACAAATATTTTCAATGCAATATGAACTGAGGTTGAAATTTCTCTTAAAAACATAATGACATGATAATTGACTTGGCAGCATTTGGCTTAAAGATAATACCCAAAACCGACTGAAGACTGTTGGGAAAAATACTGAGAAGGGGGGGTGAATCAGTATTTAGTGCAGACAATAAAACTTTTACTTTTTCATTCTCTAAAAACCCATACGCTACTTTGCTGAATCCAACTAGCATATACACGTGGATATCCTTCATAAAACTCGCGTATATACAGAGATATTATTATGCCATTAATTCTTTACTTAAATCTATGCAACATTCATTCTTCTGATGATTAGATAATAGTAAGCATGTGCAGTAATAACAGAATAAACCATCACACATAAGCATCACACAAGAACACTAGGATTTAAGGTGGAAACCCAAGTCGAGAGAAAACGACCGTTGTCATCGTCTCAGTCTTCAATATTTATTATATAAAGAAAACATGTTACAACCATGTACTGGCGCAGACTCATACCAGCACGTAGGCACCCACCTGTAGAAGGCTACAACATTCTCTCGTTTACCAGACTCTCCTGGAAGGGAGATATGACCCCCTGCTCTCGTTTACCAGCCTCACCTGGAAGGGAGCTACGACCCCCTGCTCTCCTTTACCAGCCTCACCTGGAAGGGAGCTACGACCCCCTGCACTCGTTTACCGGCCTCACCTGGAAGGGAGCTACAACCCCCTGACTGAAGGCTTCGACCCTCAGCACAACCATGGACCACGTTTCATCAATTTTCACACTGGATCCAATAGCTTCAATAGAACACAGCTTGCAGGCCACTTTTCATCATATTTTCAGACTAATCCCACTCCACACATTTAAGCTCAATCATACATCAAACTGAAACTTATACCCTTATCAATTCATTCAATGACTCATCAACCAATCAATCAACAACTTGATCTTTTCTCAACATAGTCATCAGCATAGTCAATATTCAGAAAACCCAGATCTGTATGAATACATTATAGACAGATAGCAGTAATACAATGGAACATATTAGATATTTCATACCAAATACATCAGCAAACCCTAGTTTTCATACGTGCTTTCCTTTCACTGATCCTGCGTATATACGCGCTTTCATGCATATAAACCCGCATATACATCTGCACATATTAAAGAACTAATTTCACAACCCATACACGCTTTCACGTAATCCAACCCGTGTATATACGCGCTTATTCTATTACAAACTTGTGTATAGATATTCAGACATTTTAGGTCAGTAATATTCTTCAGAACAGATGCATGGCTCATATTTTACCCTTCACTTCAGAAACATGTTCGCCTCATCTCAGATCTAAACATTTCATAAACAGATCTAGAAGATACAAATACATTTCAGATCTAGAGATCCCTCTTCATCATTTTCTTCACTGGTGCATTATGAAATCAGATCTATCATTCAACTGTTACCCATTCCATACAGATATACTTCAAAGAGAATTATTCATTAAAACCCAGACATCTTACCTCCCTTTTGTACAATGATTTTCTTCTCCTTATATAGATTTAGCCTTTGTCAATACCATGAGCCAAAACCATACCACTTCTGATGGTATTCCTGGACGGGATCAAATAGAACAATCCAGCGCTCAATGCAATGGGTCAATACCATGGTAGTGACCCCTGGTTTTACACATTTAGAGCGCATTTGAGCATACATGACTTGGCACATACTTTTCCGCATGCATATGCTACTTCTCCTAAACAAACTCGCGTATGCTTTGTGTCACACACTTTTCATCATTGTTCTGGCCCTTACTGATATTTCTTTCTCTGGTACTTTTGAGCTACTTGTATAACATCAGATTTACATCATTAATAAACTCATCAAGCATCAAGAACAACTTCATTAAGTAGGTTGCCATCATCTTCATCAAGTGGGTTGCCATCAAGGACAACACTCTGCGTCATATTGCCAACAATCTCCCCCTTTGGACTTGATGGCAACCACGATGGTGTTTGATCACGATCACAACAGATAGATACATTAAGCATAATGATGTTCTCCCCCTATTCAAACACCATGTCACTCTCCCCCTTTGAAATCAAGGGCAAAGGGCGGATCAAAAACCAACACAAGGTTTTTCTCCTCATGTAGAAAGAAGAGCGCTGTAGATCTGATGTGCACTAAAGTTACCATGCTCCCCCTGAGTTCATGCTGAATGTTCAAACATATTTTTCAATGAAGTACATGACTCTATGACTCATACTTACATCAAAGATCCAACCATATGTGACTCAAGTACCCAACCAAGAGGGTTTACACATTTTGACTCAACTACCCAACCAAGTGGGTTTACACATTTTGACTCAACTACCCAACCAAGTGGATTTACAAAATTGAACAAGTCCTTACATGACTGAATATTACAATTTTACATCATAGGTCTCATCATGACCTTTTCATCAAATTACAACATCAAAGATCCAACCATATGTGACTCAAGTACCCAACCAAGAGGGTTTACACATTTTTACTCAACTACCCAACCAACTGGGTTTGCACATTTGAATAAGTCCTCACATGACTGAATATTACAATTTTACATCATAGGTCTCATCATGACCTTTTCATAAAATTTCAAATATGACTTTTTATGACCACTACCAAAAAGACCTCAAGAAAGATCATATTTCAGAATCATCATAATGCCAACAATGCATTATGCTCAGCAAGGCTAATGCTCCCCCTGAAATTGTGCATCCATGCTTCCTTTCCATATGACCAAGGCTCCTCCTTAGCTTGTGCAACCTGAATACTTTCAATAGCAAGTCATCAGCAACAATCTCTGCATGATCTGTCTGTATCTCTGAATCATAAGACTTCCATCTCATTCATGTGTGAAAGCAAGGAATACTCTTCAGCAAAAATCAAACAGGGCTCATCCATAAACTCATCATAATAAATCATGTATCATGTCATCATCATTTAGAACTGAGACATAAGCAGATATAATGTCAATAATGCAATCATTAATAGTCAGACTGATGCTCCACCTGAACCTGTGCTCTTGTTCTTGAGCTGTCATACTAATTTTCTTATCATAAATGCATACACGTCTATGTCCACTGGAACTCGCGTGCATACGCTACTTTACTTCATTAAACCCGCGTATGGAAAGTGAAATACTGAAAATTTCACACTCCTTCTTCTCCCCCTGAATTTGTACCACCTGTACCTGTCTTCTTCACAACAGATGCACTGTCAGAAATAAACATAACCAGAATTACCAAATCAACCATGAGAATCACCATACATTGCTCCCCCTGTGATGATACATTACTAATCTCTATAATGTATCTCACATCATTCCTGCAGTCATTATGAGAAGTAAGCTTTAGAAGCGGATGACTGCAGTAGGGTCAATATTCCCTACGTTTCTGACTGGTCCTCCTTCTTTTTCCAGCTTTGCTTGAACTTTCTTATCGTGTGCTGGAAATTGTCCAATTTCTCAGATCTGTTCATCCTGCATTATTTTTCCACATGTCCATACTTGTTACAAGCATAACATCTTATGTGACCAGAAAAGTAAGCATAAGGATCATACTGTGTTCTTCTATTCTTTCTTCTATTGCAATCAACTGCTTTATGACCAAACTTGCTGCATGAAAAACAATATCCCTTAAAGAAACCAGAGTACCTTTCTGTATAGAATCTGTTTGATTGTGACTGAAACAATCTGCTTCTGCAATTTGCTGCATCATGCCCATAATTATGACATTTAAAGCATTCAACATTATTGAATGATTTCTTTTGAGTGTTCATGATTGTCGGTTGACTTCTTGTTTCTTTCAACTCTTCAGGTTTTGCATTGACATCCTTTGAGTCTTTAGCACTTCCTTGTGAACTAGATTCTCCTTTAACAGTTTCATGAAAACCAAGACCAATTTTAATAGCAGGAGATCTTTGATTACTAAGAATATTGTCCAGAATCTTAGTACTATCTTGAAACCTCAAGAGTTTATCCTTTTATTCTAATTTACCTTTGAGAATGTTTACCTCAACCTCCAATTTTTGGCATTGCTTCATCATGCTTTCTTCAACCCCTTTTCCTTCTTCTACTTGATCATTCAATCTTAAAATTTCTTCCTTCAACCAATTTTCTTGTTCTTCACATGTTTGTAACAGCTCTTCATTCTTCTTATTTTATTTTTCCAGATCTTCTTTGAGAGAGATGATTTATGCTTCAAGTCCTTCCTTTTCAAATGATAGGGGTTCTTCATTCTTCTTATTTGATTTTTCCAGATCTTCTTTGAGAGAGATGATTTCTACTTCAAGTCTTTCACTTTGATTGGTTGCATAAACATACAACTTTTGATACTTGTCTATCTATCCATTCAGTATTTCTTTATGTTCATTCATTCTAGAGATCATATCTTTGTAGATAGATTCTCTCTTATGAAATTGATTCCAATCATTGCTTTCATCCTTGATCTTGAGATTTGCTTCTAGACTTATACTGTTACTTTCACTATCTTCACCATTGCATGCACAAGAAGATGAATCACAAGAACAACAATCAATACTTGTTTCCTCTTCTTCATTTTCTGCTGCGCATGTTTTCTGAGGTATCTTCTTTCTTTGAGTAGCCTTCTTCTTTTGCTTCTTTGCCATGAGCATTTGCAGAACTTGGTCAGAATCTTCTTCATCCTCATTTGACATTTCATCATTATTTTCATTTGCATAATAACTCTTTCTCTTTTCAAATTGTTTCCCTTTATCATGATTTTCTTCATAAGGACATTTAGCAGCATAATGACCAACTCTTCCACAAGAAAAACACTTGAAGGGAAGCTTACCTTTGAATCTTCCGGTTCCTAGTTGGAGTCTTCTCACAAAATTTGCTTCTTCTTCTTCTGATATATAATTTGATTCCTTGACATCTTCCTTTTCTTTTCCTTTTGCACATGCCTTAAAAAAATCTTCTTTGATTTGAGAGGGACCTCCTTGTCTCATTTCATAAGCAGTCAGGATACCATGTAATTGAACAATAGTAAGAGTTTGCAGATCTTGCCTTTCTTCAATAGTTGATACTTTAGATTCAAATCTTGAAGTCAAAGATCTTAAGACTTTTTCCACCAGAGTAGTATCGGTTATGGATTCACCCAAACTTCTAGGACATTGACGACTTTGGCATTGATTTCATATTTCTTACTTTCTGCTGCATCAGTAGGAATACTTGCCGGATACTGATAACCTCCTTCCACGATTGCCCATACTTCTGCACCAAGACTTTGCAGATATGATTTTGTTCATATCTTCCAGAATAACAGATTATTTCCATTGAATAGAGGTGGCATTATAGACATTACCCCTTCATGACTTCCCATTTCGATGGATCTCCTTCAATCAATCAAGGTTCTGCAGAAGGACCTGCTCTGATACCAATTGTTGGGAAAAATACTGAGAGGGGGGGGGTGGTGAATCAGTATTTAGGGCATACTCAAAAATTTTACTTTTTCATTCTCTAAAAACCCATACGCTACTTTGCTGAAGCCAACTAGCGTATACATGTGGATATCCTTCATAAAACTCGCGTATATATAGAGATCTTACTATGCCATTAATTATTTACTTAGATCTATGCAACATTCATTCTTCTGATGATTAGATAACAGTAAGCATGTGCAGTAATAACAGAATAAACCATCACACATAAGCATCACACAAGAACACCAGGATTTAAGGTGGAAACCCAAGTTGGGAGAAAACCACTGATGTTGTCGTCTCAGTCTTCAATATTTATTATATAAAGAAAACATGTTACAACCATGTACTGGTGCAGACTCATACCAGCACGCAGACACCCACCTGAAAAAGGCTACAACCTTCTCTCGTTTACCAGCCTCTCCTGGAAGGGAGCTACGACCCTCTGCTCTCGTTTACCAGCCTCACCTGGAAGGGAGCTACGACCCCCTGCTCTCGTTTACTAGCCTCTCCTGGAAGGGAGCTACAACCCCCTGCTCTCATTTACCAGCCTCACTTGGAAGGGAGCTACAACCCCCTGACTGAAGACTACAACCCTCAGCACCACCATGGACCAAGTTTCATCAATTTTCATACTGGATCCAATAGCTTCAATAGATAACAACTTGCAGGCCACTTTTCATCATATTTTCAGACTGGACCCACTCCACACATTTAAGCTCAATCATACATCAAACTGAAACTTATACCCTTATCAATTCATTTAATGAATCATCAACCAATCAATCAACAACTTGATCTTTTCTCAACATAGTCAGCAACATAATCAATATTCAAAAAACCCAGAACCGTATGAATACATCATATACAGATAGCAGTAATACAGTAGAACAGATCAGACATTTCATACCACATACTTCAGCAAACCCTAGTTTTCATACGCGCTTTCCTTTCAATGATCCTACGTATATACGCGCTTTCATGAATACCAACCTGCGTATACATCTGCACACATTTCAGAGCTGATTTCAATTCCCGTATGTGCTTTCGCTGAATACAAGCTGCATATATACGCGCTTTCTCCTCAACGAACCTGCGTATAGATCTTCAGACATTTTAGGGAAATACATCTTCTCCAGAACAGATAAACAGCTCAGATCTTCATTCTTTACTTCAACAAAGATTTTCTAGATCACAAATCAAATCATTCCATAAACAGATCCAGATGATACGTATACATTTCAGATCTAGAGATCCCTCTTCATCACTTTCTTCATAGGTGCATCATAGATTCATATCTATCATCAAACTATTACCCTTTCCATTCAGACATATGTCAGAGTGAAGTATACATTCAAACCCAGACTCATGCACACACTTTTCACAATGATTTTCTTCTCCTTATATAGATTTAGCCTTTGTCAATACCATGAGCCAAAACCACATCACTTCCGATGGTATTCCTGGAGGGGATCAAATAGACAATCCAGCGCTCAATACAATGGGTCAATACCATGGTAAGAACCCCTGGATTTATAACTTTAGAGCGGAATTAGGCATACGCGACTTAGCACGTACTTTTCTGCGTACATACGCTACTTCGCCTAACCAAACCCGCGTGTGCATAGTGACATGTCTTATTCATCATTGCTCTGGCCCTTTCTGAAGTTCCTTTCTTCTGTTCTCCTTAGCTGATATGTAGATACATCATCTGTACATATTTGAAACATAGGTTGCAACTCGTCAAGTCATTTTCCATCAAGAACAACTTCATCAAACAGGTTGCTATCCAAAGACAACTTCATCACATCATATAGCCAATTCTCATCTCATCAAGTAGATTACCATCAAAGACAACACATGCCAACAATCTTCACATCAGATTTACATCATTAATAAACTCATCAAGCATCAAGAACAACTTCATCAAGTAGGTTGCCATCATCTTCATCAAGTGGGTTGCCATCAAGGACAACACTCTGCATCATATTTCCAACACTACTAGCACTGATATTGAGGTTGGAGAGGAGTTTGAGGAAGCATGGAAGGTAGCAGTGGTGGAGAATTACAAAGAGAACCCCATGATGGGCTCCATTTTTCCCTTTGGTATTTAGGCCTGCAAGATCTTATGTCCATTGACTGTTCAACCAACAATCAACTTGACTGAGTTGATTAGGTATGAGTCAAGTTAGACTAATC